>JAGSMP010000018.1:8392500-8635707 GCA_029286625.1 Parnassius orleans
ATATCGAAATCATATTTAGTTTCCAATGTCTCACTGTCAAATGTCCAATGTAAGCAAATCATAACTTTTTGTGTAACAAGCCCAATATTCAAGTAATGTCTCCATGCGCGTATCTAAATAACCTCTTGTTCGTTTATCCTTTGAACATTTCTTCGTATTTGTAAGTAATTTCTCGATCTTAGTTGAATTTTGAATCATAATAGCTAAATGTTGTTTTGGAAGTTGATCCGCCATATTGAATAATATTCGGAAATATAAATTGATGAAAAAGTTTATTTTAGACAAATATCACTATTTCAACGCAGATACTAAATTTTCACCACTCAATGTTATGTTTGTTTGGTAAGTCCAAATCTACTAAGTCTATGTAAAAACGGAGAAATTTTTTCTAAGTCTTTTTCGTCACGAAATTTTCTTTTGAAAAGTCTTTTTTCACTCAAATTTATCGGCTAAGTCTTTTTTATTTTTGCACGTTGAAATATTACAAGTCTTTGACGCACTGTTAAGGCACTTACACTTTACTTACAGTTTATCCGGAGAGCAGAAGGACCATTTGGTTAATGAAACACTCACACTTTATCACTACGTTTTACTCACATATTACTACACTGTGTTATAGAAAAACTCAAGGAGGCAAAGATTTTTTAACTATACATCATAATGAAAACTTTCAAGTGATACCGCGATTCAACTGGCGACAGCGCCATCTAGGGAGAACATAAAGAACTAAATTTACTTAGAAAGTATGGATTTAAGTTTGTTAGCTAAACAGACGGTCTCAAGTACATTTGTAAATATCAATATTTGAAATCGTCGTTATCGGGTAGTGCGGCATTTGTGATTGAATCATTAGAAATTTCATCCGCTAATTAAGAAGTAGCCTGGAAGCTAGTTTGCGAGCGTTTTGATAATAAAAAGCAGTTGATTCATACTCTACCTTAAGGCATTATTTAATGTACCTTCTTTTGGAAGGGAGTCAGAAAAATCATTGCGTTTCCTAATAGATCACATATCGAAAAATTTACGAGCGTTAAATAGTTTAGGAGAATCAACAAACAATAGGGACGCAATTATAATATTTATGTTCACTAACAAACTACAAATTAAAACGAGTACTAAATGGGAGGATTATAGGAATAGCCTAACAGATAACCCCACACTAGAATTATTTTTTTTTTTTATGTAATAGAGCTGATGTCCTAGAAATGGTGAATGCAAGCACCAACGACAAATTCGTTGAAGGAATTTCATATAAACGTATAGATAAAACACAAAAAGCATTCGTCGCTACTGCTTGCGATCCCAACACAAATAACACATCGAACACAATGGTTTGTCGTATTTGTAACGATCACGTGATTTATAATAGTGAAAAATTAAATATGATTTCGTTGGATGAGAAAAAACTTGCTATAAAAAAAATCAAGATGTGTGAAAATTGTAATGGAGGAAATCGATACTTCTGGCATAGTTCTTCCTAAAAACATTATTTTAGCGGATCCTAATTTTAATCAACCTTCCCAAGTCAATTTATTGTTGGGAGCGGATGTTTTTTGGGATGTAAAGGTAGTGAAAAAACAATCGTCGGTAACACACAAACCTATATTACAAAATTCGATATTCGGGTGGTTAGTGGTAGTCCCATCATGCTATGTAATTCAAATACTTCAAAAAGTATCCATTGCGGTTTCAGAAGAGAAATTCGTGAATAGCTGAGCAAGTTTTGGGAGCTGGAGGAAGTACCAGCGACACCAGTGCTGTCTCAAAAGCAGGAGGCGTGCGAAGAACACTTCGTGAAGCACACGCGACGGCCCGCTGATGGTAGATTCTGCGTTACATTACCAATAAACAATGAAACTCAGCGCCTTGGCGATTCATACGGAATGGCTAAAAAGCGATTTGATTCCTTAGAGAAGCGTTTTAGGCGACAACCTAACATAAAAAATCAATACGTAGAGTTTATTGAAGAATATGTTGAGCTGAGTCGCTTGTCAGAGTATGTAAGACTTAAAAATGCAAATTTTTTACTCCCATCATCCAGTTTTGAAAGAGCAGAGTGAATCGACAAAATGTCAGGTTGTATTCGATGCATCAGTCAAAAGGAGTTCAGGTTACAAATTTTTTCTATTTTAGTACGGTTTCGCCAACATACTTTTATATTCACGGAAGGCATAGAAAAAACAAACATGCAGATTGGCGGTAGAGCCCTCCAAGAGACACCTACAAATCAATTTGTGGCGTGATGACGAAGCCGAGCAGATGAGGTACTTGTAATTAAATACAGTGACTTAAGGTACTGCATCTGCTCCCTTCCTTAGCACGAGGTGTCTAATAATTAGAAGGTCAGGAATGCAACGATCCGTTGATAAAGGAAATAATTATTCGCGATTTTTATGTTGAAGATTTAATAACTGGGCATAATGGTGAAAAACAATTGTACTCCCTTTATCAACGAATCGTTGACCATTTAGATTCTACGCATTTTAACCTGTAGAAGCTCACATTTAAAAAAAGAAACTTTAAAATTTTCTAATTATTGTAACACTTTAGGGGTTGAATGGAACCCAATTTTCGATAGCATTTTAATATTTTGTACCAAATTAAATTTAATAAATACTAGTGAAAAATACACTAAGCGCACTCTGCTATCAGTGGCGTTAAGTATTTTCGATCCATTAGGGCGGCTTTGTGTATGTGTTATTTTGTTTAAAATATTTTTGCATTCATTATGGGAATTAAAAATAGATTAGGACGAACCTGTTTCGCAACATATAATTAACTCATGGAAAAGACTAATTGGCAACTTTCATTATATAAAACATTTTAGCGTTCCGCATCGTGCGAGTTGTAGTAATTTTCGATGCATCCCTAGAAGAATTCACAGGGGTTACGGTACGGTTCGTCTCTTATGCGCAAAGTCGAAGGTTGCACCACTAAAGACCACAACTATCCCTTGACTAGAACTATGCGCCGCCCTGTTAATAAAGTGTCAAATGCGCTACGATGTAATATTACTAAAAAAATTCTGCTCAGACTCCAGAGTTGTTTTGGGATGGTTGAGTACACATGGAAATAAGTTAAGTACGTTTGTGTCGCACCGAGGCACAGAAATAAACCAGTTGTGTTCTAATGTTCTATGGATGTATGTTCCATCATCACAGAATCCCGCCGACCTCACTTCTCGCGATGTTTTTCCAGATGAGGTTCAGTCGTTGTCACTGTGGTGGGAGCGACCTGCATCGTGTAGTGTTCGCGTAAATTTAAGAAATCATGACATAATGCACATTCATATAGTAGAGCAGCATTACTGTGACTGATGAAAAAATGGGTGGGCTCGACCGGAGACGGAATATTATTTCAATGAATACCCGCCTTAAAATAGCAGCATAATGCAATGTTACATATTTCATATGTTCAGTGAAGGAATCCCCTCTTAACTGATGGAATACTTCTACGGAATGCTTGCGGAATACTTCTAGAAACCATGTGAGTTCTGAGGAGTAAAAACGCTCCCGCAATTTGATTCTTAATTAATGAGGATAGGTCAATGTGCCTCTGTATCCACTTATCATCGGGTAGAATGTGTTTTCGTTATTTACCTTGAATAAAAAAAGAGTGTGTGTCAGCTCCGACGCACGACTAGAGTTTACATTTTATAGCTAAGAATAAAATTTATTACGCTCTCGCAGACAATCTAGTAACATTGATAAGAAAAATTTCCCTTAATGGTTTTCAAATAACTACTTTTCCCTTTATACATAATTTATTATTTGTTTCTATGATTACGTTAAGCAATGTTACAGTCAAAATACTAACTTGTTTTACAAAAACCATATTATCGATTCTGTTGTCAGTGTTTAGCAGAGTGACCCACTAGGTCCAGCACTTTTCAGTTTGGGAATTCAAATCATTATTTCAAATTTGAAATCCAAGCTGAATGTCTGGTACCTGGGACGACGGTACACTGGGAGGCAGAGCAGATGACGCCATTAGTGATCTTACTCATATTTTTCCAAATTTTAAAAACATTGGTCTAAAATCAAATAGCAATAAATGTGAAATATTTTTTTCCAATAATTTATCGAGTTCTAACACAGACACTTTAATTCAAAATTTCAATCACATTTTTCCCGGAATAAAAACTGTCAGTACGGAATCGCTATACCTGCTAGGTGCCCCGTTGTTTTTCGATAGTATTAAACCTGGGCCCTGTTTAATAAACGTTACAATTCGTCAATTTTGTAAATAAGTGACATATTTGTTAAGTCGTATGACAATGGCTGTTTAAAAAACCTTATAATTATGTAAGAATTTTACATACAAAAATCTTAAAAATATTACAATTATAAATGCTGTTAATAAACGTTTATCTACAAATTTGTAGTTTTAAGTTACAAATTACATAAAATGTAAATTTTTGTTTAAAGTTTTGCTGACTCGAAATTTTTCGTTGAATGTAAAATCTGTCACATCAAAAGTAAAGTTAACCCTTTTACGAAAAACTCGCCGTTGCCGTTCACTTATGTATTCATCATCCCACTATTACTACTTCCACAACTAGTTGTTAGAACCATTTTTTTGTGTATAATAAATAAATTTCTTTACTTATCAGGTTGAGGCACTAAATTGTAAAGTACTGACACAGGACGAGTCCACCTGTCGGAATTATACTACAATTTACAAAATATGTAAAATTGTAATTACAATTATTCAATAAAACAGTTTTCCCTACAAATATGTTAATTGTCACCTGTAAAGATAAAATGTTTGTTAAATAGAAATATGTAAAATTGTAGGTTCAATTTTACAATTTTGTCTATTTTCCACCATGGTAAACTTGTAAGTTGTATTCTTTATTAAACAGAAACTTGTACATTTGTAGCCTGTAATATAAAATTACAATTTACAATTTGTAACGTTTATTAAACAGGGCCCTGTTTTAAACACAAAATTTGATCAGTTTTTAAACCACGTTGATAAATTGTATGTATAATTTCAACCCGCACATTGCTATTACTATTTTAAAATATTGTCTCCTTGTACCTAGATTTACATACTTACTCGCTCGAGTCCAGTCTGGAAATGTTGAGATATTTTAAAATATATTGATAATAATCTTAAAATAACTATAGAAAAAATTCTAAATTTGACTTTAAATACAACATCCTGGACTCAAGCTACTTTACCTATAAAATTTGGTGGTATTGGTGTGAGAAATCTTTTTAGCGTTGCATTGCCTGCTTTCCTTGCTTCCGTGCATAGTGTCAGTGACTTATGTAACATAATTTTAAATAATAAAGTAGACCTATGCTTTGCTACGGAGGCAGGGCAGATATGGCGAACGCTCTGTCTCAGCGAGAATGTTCCACCGGAAGTTAACCAACAAAAATAGTGGGATATTCCATTGGTACAGAAATATTTGTTTCATAATTTCCATAGTGACCAAGATCAGGTATGCCTTCTAGATGTTCGACTAAGGAATCTAGTAACTGATTACACGCTTTACCATCAAGTAATCTCGGTACATTATTTGATGGGGAAAGCTTGCGCATCGCCGTAGAAATTCGACTAGGAGCGACGATTTGTCAACCCCATCAGTGTCAATGTGGTGGCAGCGTCGACGAGTTTGGGCTCCACGGACTTTCATGTAAGAAAAGTGCGGGTAGGTTTTCACGGCAAGGTTTTTTGATCTATGTCATCCGAACGGCTCTAGTTTCTATAAATGTTCCCTCGGTTTTGGAGCCTTGTGGAATATTTAGAGACGATGGCAGGAGACCCGACGGTATGACATTGGTCCCTTGGTAGAGAGGTAAAGCATTGGTGTAAGTTGCTACTTGCGTATAAACTTGGGCGGCCTCTCATATCAGTGGTACCTCGTTTAGAGCTTGGGCGGCATTAGAGGCAGCTGAACTGAGTAAGTGGCGCAAATATGAGTCTCTGAGAGATGACTACATATTTGTCCCATTTGCTGTAGTGACAATCGGTCCGTGGGGTCCACGTTCGGTGAAGTTCGTAAAGGAACTGTACCCGCGACTAGTCGTTACTGCTGGTGATAAGAGGGCTGGTTCTTTTCTCGCTTAAAGTCGAAGTATAGCCATTCAGCGAGGAATCGCAGCTAGCGTTCTTGGCACGATACCACGGGGAGTAGGACTGTATGATAATTAAGTTAGTAGTTTTTTTATTGTAGTTTTTTTAATATGGTGTATAATAAAATATTGTATATTATGTTATGTAAATATTTATAGTATTTGTAAATAATACAAACATAATTCCCTTAAAATCTTTGCACAGAAATTCACGTTTGAGAAAAACACGAAAACGTAATGCTTGATCATATTAATCTCTGTGACTAGTAAAACGTTTGAAGGAATTGTGCTCGAAATATTATTTTACGACAGAAAGCTCACGTACTCCATTTAACCTAAGTACTTTAGTGCCACAAAGAAACATTTTCAAAGCTGATAACGAAAAGTATTACGGCTCGTTATAGCTAAATAGCCCTTTTATAGGATATAGGTTAATACAATTATAGGATATATTGGGAAATCGTAATTTTGGTCAAGTGAATCATCAATTTCATAAATTTTAGTTAACTGAATTCATATATATTTATATAGTTATTTATTTTTGCAAGTTTTAGGTATCTAAAAGTAGGAGCGTAAGGGAGACTCCTAGGCCACTTCGTATGGTCTCTAGTAACTCAAAAGTCGAAAAAGATAATTGGTAAGTCTTGCAACTCCCTTTCTTATTTCTATTTCCAACTCGGCCAAACATTTTAGGAAGAGTATTAAATTCAAGACGGTGGCACGATCTTAGAAAATTGGCGCCTCGGCACCCTGTGTTTGCGAGTTAGCGTTTTGCTCCGCGTGAAGACCTAAAAATAAATGTTTTCAAAGGCAATTTAGTTCTGAATCATAGTCGTGTGTAAAAATGTCTAAAATTTGAAACAGTTGTACTCAGACCAATAAAGAAGTAAAGACAGAGAAGAATTAAGTGAAGACTAGTGTTGACTTCGTTTGCGTGACTCGGTGTAAGACACGATAAGATTTGCACATGTGGGCTCGAGAAAAGTGTTGCAAGTTAGCAAGAGTTATGCTACGAGGCTATTGCAAGAAATATTATTTGGTGAAAAGTTTTAATATTACGTAGAATAGTGTTTTATTCATGTCTTGCTTTTACTGGCTTTACGTGCTTTCCGAGGCACGGAGATGAAACACCTTTCCTCCGTTTTCCGACTCTGGGCTGTTACTGCGAATTGCGAGCGTGGTTCTCGCCTGGTCGAGCAAACCCATTCGTGCTACAACCACAATACAGCTCCAGCATAGCTATATTACGTAAAAATAATTTACCTACTCTATTCACTAGAGTAGTAACGATTGTGTGACGGCGCATTATTATTAATTATTAATAATAATTAATTTCTATATAAAGTCTACTCAAATATCTCTAAAATTAAAATGCATTAATAAGCATAAAGTTAAAATATATTCATTTCGAATATTATTACAGTAAAGTAAAGGCAAATGTTGTCCTTAAACATTTATGAAATTTACTAAAACTCAGCTTATAACATTTACAAGATATTAAATAATAGAAACACAAGTCGATTACATTACAAAAATAAAGATAAATAACATTTATAAGTTTTATATTATTGGGAAATGTATCAAAATATTTATACGTTACAGAACATGTTCGTGCAATGCTAGAGCGTGTTCATGTAATGTTTTAATCTTATTTTGTTAATATCTCAAAAAACTACTTCTCCTAATTTAAAAATAATAACTTCCTCCACACAAAATTTGAACCAAATCCAAGGGGTTTGATTTTTCGCATACATTTTATATGAGCTGCTGGAGACGCATACCTACCTAATAGTCAATTTACTTCAAATTACTTCAACGAAACGCTTTACGAAATTTTCCCGAAAATCTGGTAACAGAAATGGAACTTATCATACACTTTCGTCGAACCTGGGACCTTACCCCACAAAGAGATATTGATAAGCTCATTTTGAGAATATATAACATGTCAGGTATTTTACAGATTTTTGTTTTCACAAAAGTAATTTCTATAATTTTATTTCTTTCTTTAATCGCCAAAAACCAAAAATCTTCTTTTTATATAAGTACAATCTTTTTATTTTTACTATAACAGAAACAGAACAGAACAGAAAAAAGAGAACAGAAATAACAGGAGTTTTTTTTGTTATAGTACAAAAATGCGTATTTTATATGAGAGTGACAAGAAGTTCTTTGTAGATTCTCTTCATAAATAAATTCATACAACATATTTACAATATACATATACTTAAAAACCCTCACGCTTGTCACCCAGAGAAGTAGACAAAGACAACGGACTTCCATTTGGCACGACACTGACACACCTTTCTCGCTTCTTTCATCTCTCATTTCTCCTCATACATGAATAGCTAAACTACATATTATATTAAGATTTTTTATAAGTACATCTTTTTTATAATTTCGATTTAAGGTTAGTTTATTAGTAGTAGAGTAATATAAAACACATATTCACCTAAAAAATTGTTCGAAATTCATAAAATTCTAAAAACCAACATGTTTATTTCGAAGCAACAATTTTTATCTTCGTAACAATAGCGGTTCATATTGTCAAGAGAACTCCGTTGTCAGTGATCTTTAAACCAGACAAAGTACCATCAACGTCAATCACTGTCGGATACGAACGACGTGTTCACTCTGCACTGTCACGCTTGTATAAATAATAGACGCTTTTACAAGGCGTTTTATTTATCTTTTTTTTTTTTTTTATAGGATAGGGTGACAAACGAGCACACAGTCCACCTGATGGTAAGTGGTTGCTGTGACCCATAGACATCTACATTTATCCTCAATAAAGAATCAAAATGCAGATGCGTCGTCACCCGTGAGGACTAAGATGGAATGCCTCTTTTCCAGTAAAATGGGTCTCCGGTTCTCTACACTCACCATACGAAACACAGCAGTGTCAAGCTGCCATTTTACGCTGGTATTCTGTGAGAGCGTGGTCCTTCCCCGATCGAGCCGACCCATTCGTGCTACAACTATACTACTAATATAGCTGCAGCATGGCTCTACCACGTACAAAATTATTATCTATCTATCTATCACCTTTCATTGTTAACATTGTCGATATTTCACGTATGTGCTGCTATCGAAGATTAATGGATTCGAACTATATGAATGACATTATGATTTGAATTAAATCCAACATTCGTGCAATCATTGAGTATTCTAGATTGTTAGTATTATGATCTGTATTGTAAAATGATCTATTTAATATGACACATTTTACATTTCTGTATTTTGTATCAAAATTGTGTTTCGCCTAGTCAACATTAAATGGTGAATAAAAATGATTCAGTATTGCAGGATTCTAGTGTTGAATACGTCGGAAATAATGGAAAGTATCTCATTTCTCAAAATGTTTAATATGATTTGATTACTGACACGGTCCTATACACCTATCTATGACATGTAGAACGGCGATTGACGAACTTATTCTCCAAACAGCACGTCTCGCACTCTACACTTTGCTTTGTAATCTTTAGTCGATTGCGATTTTTATCGTCTGGCAATTCATACTACACCTATTCGATGGAGAAAGGTGGTGCATTCAGAAGGCGATTTCTTTTTAGGGTTCCGTACCCAAAGGTTAACCAACGGGACCCAATTACTAAGCCTCCTTTGTCCGTCCGTCTGTTTGTCAGCGGGCTGTATCTCATGATCCGTAATAGGTAGACAGTTGAAATTTTCACAGAATGTGTACTTCTGTTGCCGTTATAACAACAAATAATAAAAATAAAAACAAATTAAAAATAAAAGGGGTCTCCCCTACTAGAAACGTATTTTAAGATGGTACGGAACCCTTCATGCGCGATTCCGACTCGCACTTAGCCGGTTATTTTTTGTCTGTTCCGAGGATAAAGATGAGGTCTACGATGAAGCTAGTTTGCCCAGAAGAATCCTGTTCACACGCACCTTGAAGAGGTTCAGGTTATACGCACTTGGAAAAACAAACACCGGCAGGGCATTCCACCACACATTCCACTGTCTGAATAAAAGATGACTTATAGCGCTTGATAATATTCGGAATGTCAACCAAGTGTAGATGGAGATGGCGATATGATATGAGGTGCCAGATCAAACGGACTTCGTTTTGCAGAGAACAGACAGGCCTGTTTTTTAGCGGCATTGAAAGTGCCCAGATTGTCGTCACCCCATTGGGATACAAGACTTAAGATCGCATTTATCCGCTCCACCATGGTCTCTTTGAATGAACGTATTACTGACCCTCCATCTTTTCGTGACTGTGCCATCATCTGCATACCCATCAATAACTGGCTCTTTAATAAATAATACATTTTTATTAAAAGCTTATAAAAGTAATACATACTTTTTGCAAAGGCATACTAGTTTTTTCACTTTTTCATAATTGACAAATAGTTTTGTTGTTATTTACAAAACTAACTCACTCCACTGCCTTGTCTTGTAAAAATCTATTTTAAACATTTTGCAGTTTCTTACCTCCGCTTTAAAAGATTCACGGCAGAGTGTGTTTTATAAAGACGGATCACGTAATAAGTGTCGGCTAACAATTTTAATTACTTACTGTAAGCAGGAAACACTAAAAGAGGATTACAAAGAATTAAATTTTTTCAGGCGATGTGTTTTCATATGCAATGCTTCCGGACTTAATAAGATACACAGACATTTGATTACATTTTCATTTTTATTTTTCAGCTTTGGAAACACATTTTTTAAGTTATTTCTTTTCACAAACTATAATATTATTTCTTAAATATGAAAATATCTATAATTACTTATTTTCAAAACAATTATATCCGCCATGAGAAGGCGGCGTTAGAGAATCCACTACGCCATATCGACCCTTTAGGTAACAAATGTCGTAAAAGCCAAATTGGCCAAAATTAGTTTTTAACACCTTTATAATCAGTTTCGCGCGCTCTATCGACCTGTATATTTGAAAAGTTCATATTAGCAAAAAAGGTGTCTTTTACAACGCGCCTCCGTTAAGGTTAAGAACCTAGTTTGTTCTCATAATAATTCGTAATGATCAATTTGGAGAGGGATTTTTTATAATTAAAGTTGTAAAAGACATTTTTTTTCTTTGCATGGTTTTTGATACACAATGTGATAAAATCTTAAAAGATTATCTTTGAGCATTTTTGTCGTAAAATCAACCACATTATCAACTATGGTTATTACAAAAAAATTTTAAACTGAAAATTTCAAAACAGTAATGCCAATTTATGTCGTGAAAACCACTACCTTTCAAAAAATGGTATTTACACCCTAAACTGCATTACAGTGTTTAACACTATGCATAAAATTATGGCTTTTACTGCATTATTTATAATATAAAATGTTGAAATTTACACGAAATAAAATTATAATTAACTCCACAGCGCCCCGCGCCGCACTGTCTCTCATTGGCCCGCGGTGTAGTGAGAGGTAACATCCCGCGCCAAACGCGCGCGTGTACGCATTCCCCGACCACAGCGTCTCTGCCATAGTTAAGTTAACTTAGTTAGTAGTGTATAAAAAAGTATGAAGGATAAACAGAGCTTTGGATTCCTTTTTACGAACAAAACAACCGTTGGAATTTATGATAAACCACAAAAAACATCAGGCTAGCAAATTGTAGGTAAAATTTATATTATCAGCGATGTAAACAAATTATTTTTCAATTGTATTATGTATTTAATATATTATCTTAATTTCCGTCTAGAAATAATTATAATAAGATTAATCTAACCACCTCCTGCTAGGATATCAAATGGCTTTTACTACAAACGGTCAACTATTGTTAGGGAATCAACTGGTTTTTACTGCAAACAATCATTTATTGCTAAAATATCAACTGGCTTTTACTACAAACGGTAATATACTGCTAATGTGTAAATTGGTTTTTATTTCAATTAATCCATTTAAAACAGTACGCACTTTGGTTTTGCAACAAAACATCACAATTAAACTAATTGCTGCAAAATTAATAATAATACAAAATACATTATTTATTAATGTTCGTTCCTTATTACGATGAAAGTTAACGGCCTTTGCCACATTTACTACAAAAAAGTAAGCGCTGTACATATTTAATTTTTATAACTACACATGTCGATTGCTTTAAATGCAGCATAATAGTTTATACTACAAAAATTGTATTTGCAAAGACTAGCTATGGCTTTTACTATAGAATCTTTACGTGGTAGAGCCATGCTGCAGCTATATTAGTAGTATATAGTTATAGCACGAATGGGTCGGCTCGACCGAGGAAGCACGTATAGCTTAGTTTCGTATGGTGAGTGTAGAGTACCGGAGACCCTTTTTACTGGAAACGAGGCATTCTATCTTAGTCCTCACGGTCGACAACACATCTGCATTTTGATTCGTAATCAAGGATAGATGTAGATGTCTATGGGCCACAGCAATCACATACCATCAGGTGCACTATGTGCTTGTTTGTTACCCTTATATATTCTATAAAAAAATTAATTTTATTCGTGTGATACTCATTGGCGTTAACTGCAAAATACGTCCTAAATACAACTTGTAATTTGGTTTTTCAAATTATCTATTCCGTATCCTTATGTAACGAAAATGAATAATCATTTTTGTTTAACTTTACAGGTCATCCTTTAATGACATCGTTGGTATAGCAGGTTGGTATAAAGAACAGTGTCAAAAAACCAACTAAACTGTCAAGAAAACGACACAATAAAATCATATCTACAAAAACACCTGTCAAAAGACAGCATGGATGTTATAGAAAAAAGTGATGTTGAAACACCTGATAAAATACCGTACTTGTGTCTCACCAGATAATAAAATACGAACATACTTCCACAATATCACGATTTAATGACTTCTTCGGAAGTCCGGATGCAACTCCTTCTAAAATAAATGATTGCCTATTTTTTACTGAATTAACAACTGCACTACCTCAACTCCTAAATCAATCGTGGCAAATTATATTTACAGTCATCTGCCCAGCACCACACCTAAAATTAACAAAGCAGCACTGGTCGTCCTCTCACCTGCCTTTGCACACATTGTAGAGAACGATGCTTATTTCTTTCGATGCGTCTTTAACGTGATTTTTCTAGCAGCGGACCCGAAGTTGACACACCAGTAATACTGGCTCACCTCTAACATGCCTCTGCATATGCCATAGCAGTGGACTATGTTTACTGACATCTTTCTAGCTCTGAAACCGACGCACCACACGGCCACTTATATATCTCTACACACGCTGTAGTGAACGATATATATCGCCACCCACCCACCTTTCTCGCACCAAGTCCAAACGAAGTTGATAACTCAACACTCTCCGACCGGTCACCTGCCTCTCACAATATGAATATTGTATTGAACGATACTAACCACAAACTTTCCAGCGTCGATATCAAAATTAGCAGTGCATTACTGGCCTACCGCTCACATGCGTCTGCACTCTATTTATTATCCGATATTTATCTCCATCTTCCTTTTACCAGACCAGAGCCTAATATTGCGAAACCATGATGTCACAGTGAACACGTCAGTTTTATTCTAAAGATCCATTTTACTGAATATCTGTGCATAATTTCGAATATAGGTCAATTTTAATTTTATATTTTAACAAAAATTTGTTCAAAAGGTAATTAGTAAGTAGTATTCTGGTTAATTAATTTAACACTTTTAAATATCATGTTTATTTCTAAAATTTGTACTGCAATTACTACAGTAAATTACACTAACTTTTGATAACATTTGTCTTTTGATACAAAATTCTCACCCATAAAACAATTGCTAACTACTTTAACACCAAAGGCTACAGTTATAAAGTCTGAAAAATTTGTCGTTAAAGCCAGTTACAACTTCTTTTTTGTAGTAATAGCCATACTATTTCTGGAACTATTGAAGCTGCGTTATTTTAAGTTTCTTAATATGAAACTACTCGAAAACCTAAACATAATAAGCTTTAAAGGCATATAACAGCTTTAGTATTTCAAAAAATATGCAGAAAATAAACTCAACCATTTTTGTTTTTCGCTCGTCCTGTGAAATAATGTTTTGGTTTTTACGACATTTGTTGCCCAAAGGGTTGATATGCCGTGGGAACCGGGAATGGGTACCAGCATCTTTCTGATGACAAATCAAAACAATAAAAACTGTAGTTTTCAAACCGTCTGCAAGCGTGGCTACTATGGCATGTCCTCCATATGAGACAATTTATGGGGGAGGCCTATGTTCAGCGGTGGATTTTCGATGGGCTGCAATGAATGAATGAAAACTAATTTAGTTAGTTCTATATTTTGTTTTTAAAGTACTACTTATTTCTCTAATACAATTTTACTCTCAACTTTATTGTTATTTTGAGAGAATAATATAAGATTTATTCATTTTCAAGTATATAAAGTATATATAAAAGTAAAACCAGTTGACTTTTCGTGAAGAACAAGATTATTATTATGAAGAAAAATTGCCTTCTTCATTTATGACAAATTTCTATTAAAGCATATAATTGTATAAACGATAAGGTTGTAAAACATTAATCATTCATTGTAACGATTTAAACCGCAGTGCCAGCTTCTTCCATCAGATTGACGTCAAGCAAAGAGTGGTCTGAATTGTTGACGACCGAGCTCTTTATGATCGGCTCGTTTCACTGGCTTTGCTTAGAGCTATTGCATCACTTTGCATGTTTTTACGCATTTACCACGAGAAGTGGAATTTACTTCGAGGACTTGTTCCGCACATTGCGACAAAATTCTCATTACCATTCACACAGTCTGGATGCTTGGTGGTTCACCAGAGTGCGATATTACAAAAAAATTTCCTCCTCGCATGACTATTTTATGAATTTTGCTATCACCGATACGTTACAATAGACCGATACGTCTTAAGAACACTCAAAAAAGAGCCTACTCCTTTTTAAAAGGCCAACAACGTACTTACGATTTCTCCGGTGTTGCAGTTGTTTATAGCCACTTACCATCGGACATTTTATTTTACTTCAAAATAAATTTAAAATGAGGATTATTTTATTTTGCTCCAAAATAAACGTGAACAGAGTTTTTGTAACAACTTCTAGGTGGTAGGACTCCTTTTCTGTCTAGAAGTTAGACTGTGTAAATACCTCCCTCTTACCTATTTCAGTCGCTATGCATTGCTGCTGCGTGCGAGCAGTGCGTGCATTGCTGTTTCGATCTGAAGCAATTATAGTGCAGGCTGATTCATTCCATCTGAGCCCTCAGACGCATATTTAGCCTTCTTTGTTTGAAGTGGCTGGAGTGGCTACTTACCGTCAGGTGAACTGTAAGTTCGTTTGTGACTTTAGTTTTATAAATAAAAGCTGTTTGTTAATTGCGAAAAAATGAAAAACCAGAGTTGGAGTTATTTTTCTCAGGATTTGTTGTTTTTAGAGACTTAAACAATTTAAGTGAGTTAACAAAGACAATGTTGCATTGCGCGAAGGTAAATTTATTTCTTGGGCAGGTTTTTGCTTTTAGTCGAATTCCTCCGAACTACATTGGAATAGAGTTTGTACGGGTAGCGAGAATGTAGTGAAGAGATCACAGCGCAATCAGTGTTGAAGATTACTGGTTGCGCTGTGATCTCAATACTAGTCACTTGTGGCCTCTAGCCCTTGTGCTTGATGTCCGATGAAGTTATGGAAACTTTCTGACTGAAATTATTATTGCAACAAGAGATAATTATATTACTATCGAGACCCTCGAACAATATCACTAAATTTTCTAGGCTAACAATTATGATGGACTTGCTAAAGAATTTTCATATAAAATGTATAAAATAAAACGAAAGCCAAAGTGCCAAAGGTTTGAAAGGATTCACATTTTGTGCTGGTGCTTTATCACTCCTGAAAACCAGAACAATCTTGTCATGCGATAACAAAGACTATAGAAAACTTAAAAAATTCCTCAAATTACTCTTATTGTTTTTGTTATATTTAAATAACAATTTCTTACTTCAAGACGTCATCAGTCAATCACGTGTCGTTTTATCGTCAAGATTTAAGGGAAACATCGTGAAATACGTAAATGAATTGAAGAAACCAAAAAGAATGTTGGAGTGCAGATGGATTAATATATTACCAGTTTAGTCTATGTTGTTTTATGTCGTAAGCGTGACTGGTAATCATGAGGTCCCGGGTTGAAAAACCCAGGTCGGGGCAAAATCAGTTAATGGGTTTTTCTGTCTAGAAATTTTCACTAGCAGCCTGGAGTCAGGTTGGCAGTGTTTTTTCAACGGTACCGTTCGAAAATAACGTTAAGTCTTTGGTCATGCCTGATCTCGTGACAGATTATGAGAGTGTGTGTGTATGGTGTACCTGGCATGGGCACATGACTCGTGCACTATAATCATGTCCTGTGCAAATGTTTAGACTAGCAATAACACAATAACAATAACTAGAATAGCACTTGCAGATGCTTCGTCCACTGGGAAAGCTTTTGCAACAGACGGCACTAATTATTTGGGATGAGTGAACTCTAATAGAGCTTTTCTCGGCTAATTATTTGCTCTTGTAATGATTGCCCATCACACGCAAAATTTGATTAGTTTAGTAATTTGATGCCTGGTTGGTTTTTCACTACTCCTTCTCCATTTACGTCCGTTGTTCATTCCTTTTACAAAAATAACTCTTTTAATTATGACTTTCATATGTTTTTAATAACTTCATTAATAAAAAAAAGTAATGTAAAGAATTCCATCAAAATATACTAATACATTAAATAAATGGGGAAAACTGTAACACATAAAAAATACTTACGGTTTTGCTACACTGGGGTGCTGAGGTACCTCACGTCATTTGTTGACACCTCCACACAGCGTGACTGTTGACGCTAGTCCGATGAATTAGTAGTGGACGATACTAAACTAAAATACACGAACGCTCAAATATGTAGGTCTAGCATAAGCAGAATTATTTAAGAAACAAACCTCCCTGGGGTGCCCCAGCACCCAGTGTAGGGTGCTAGGGTTAAGATCGTACATTATTTCTGTGAACATGTGTACATTGTCACATTAGTTAAGTTATCTTGTAAGTTAGGAAATAAAAGTAATATAGGAAAAAGTCTTCGCCTCCTTTCACATAAATCCTCCCTAAGCTACCGCAAACGTAATAGGCGCAGTCGCAAAGATATTGTACGGACCTGTGGCAGAAACGAAAGGGGGTCCCAAACATTGGACCAGGACTGGAGGAGCGGAGTACCGGGATGGAGTTCATGTAAGTGCACTAGAATAGTTCGTGTGTTGCTTCCTGGATTCCACTATTCCCTTAACCTAATTTCATTAATCCTAGCATACCATTCTAGAGCCCTTTAATAATTATAGTGATAGGTTAGGTAATTAATTAGGGTTAGGTTTATTATTTTCAAGATTTACCACCCTAGGGTTTCTAGAGATCGGGAGTCTGAATTGCGACAGGCCCGCCCACAGATAGTAGATAGCAATAGGGATATTTTTTCTGATCAACCACTTAGTTCCGATATGGCCCAGGACCCTGACAAGGTATTTAAAGCCATACGGGTTATCCCAGAGTTTGATAGGAATCCAAACGTACGGACTAGACTTATCAAGATATGTGATCAGTTCGCCGCGCAGTATCTTAGCAACGCTTCTGGTAGTAAATTCACGGATGTACGTATATTGAATGGAATACTTAATAAAATAACTGGTACCGCCGCATGTACTATTAATTCTAATGGAATACCCGACACAGTTGGTCAGGTATTTGGACAGCTTTAATTAACAATTTCTCAGACCAACGGGACGAGAAAGCCTTATATCATATGAATTTGAATATCATGATCTTTCTTTAGCAAAACAGGGTAGTAGGACACCCCAGGAATTTTATGACCATTGCCTAACATTATTTAGTACAATTATGACTTACGTGACGTTACACGAAAGTATAAAAACTACCGTGCAGGCGAAATGTGACCTCTATGAAAAAATCACGATGCAGGCCTTTGTGCGAGGTTTAGCACAAACTCTAGGATCCCGCATACGATGTACGAGGCCAGAAACTATAGAAAAGGCGTTGAAATATGTGCAGGAGGAATTAAATACAATTTGTTTACAGCATAACGAGTCCCCAAGGAATCACCAAATTTATAAGTCGAGTTATACACCAACTAAGTTACCGCCAACACCATTTTTACCACCGCGATTGCAAACTTCACAGGCTCCTGTGCCTAATTGGCCAGTTCCTGTTGGTCAGAGTCCCGTGGGACCTGCACCTGAACCGCATGGCCCAACAAATTCCCAAAGTATATTCGGTGCACCTTCAACTAACTATGACCCGCACAGTACCGACTTAAAAGAGTGTCAATTAGTTACCCGCGCTGCCTACAACCCGATTAGAATGTGTA
The DNA here is from genome assembly GCA_029286625.1 of Parnassius orleans. Taxonomy (NCBI): domain Eukaryota; kingdom Metazoa; phylum Arthropoda; class Insecta; order Lepidoptera; family Papilionidae; genus Parnassius; species Parnassius orleans. The sequence goes on from JAGSMP010000018.1 coordinate 8,410,919, forward strand.
AATTGCGTAACATAAATTTATACGAGGATTTAATTCCGGCCAGCACTTCAAAGGTCTTTCAGATTCCTACCAACATACCCACCGGGGATGTGCATGTTAGGCAACAAATCGTATGCAATTGCATAATACACGAGTGCATTACTACCGTGACCGAGAATTACAGTTATTTGGAAGTTGAAAACCTCACATCAAATAGTATTATATTTTCGCTCGAATGACCCGCGCGCGATGAGATACAGAGTGCACGCGCAATAGTCAACTGGCTGTACGGGTGCAAGAAATAGTTTCGCGACTGCGTATATATCACTTAAATGAGGAGGAAAAAACAAATCTTATAACTCTTTGTTCACGTTACCCGGATATATTTTACATTGAAGGGGAAGCTTTGACCTTTACTAACAAAATTATATATCGTACTATAACCACCAATGAAGTACCTGTAAACACCAAGATTCATTTGTGCACCGTCAGTAAGTTAGGGATAAAATAACTAAAATGATGGAACAGGGTATTATACGACCATCAGATTCCGCATGGAGATCGCCTATTTGGTTTATATCAAAGAAATCAGTTACCTCAGGTAGAAAAAAATGGCGTATTGTGGTTGATTTTCGAAAATTGAACGAAAGCGATGATAATCTCATATTAGAATCATTTCTTAAACCTAGCTTACCATCTACTTTGTTCAGTCTTCCTGGTTATCATCTCATCAGGAATGACAGGTTAAATAAGGGAGGCGGAGGTGTTGCCATATACCTGCGGTCAGATATACCATACAGGATCGTTTCTAGATCGCCTAAGGTTTATTCTAAATCAATGGAATACATTCTCATTGAAATAATGGGACGCAACACACCTTTCTTACTAGAAGCTTTTTATGCACCTCCTTCTGTAAATTATTTCAATGATTTGGAACAGCTGATTGAGACGCATTTTCCAAACTATTCGCACTCCATTTTCATGGGTGATTTTAACACCTTTATTCGAAATGGTGCTAGATCGAATAAGTTTGAACTCATATGTGCATCAAGCAATATTAACATTGTTGACCTTAAATCCACCTATCACGTCAATAATACTCACTCTTTACTGGATATAATCCTTATTTCTCATCCTGATCGCATATCTCTACATGGTCAATTCGTGGCTCCTGGATTTTCCCATCTCGATCAAATTTTTTGCATCATATGCTCTTAAATCCACTAAATCAACTCCCAAAATTTGTATTTCAGCGTAACCTTGTCCGTATGAATCGCCAGCTATTAAATTATGAGATATGCAATGCTAATTGGGCAGACTTTTATAACACTAATTATATTGACAAAAAACTGCAGTTATTCAATAACATTATAATGACATCTTATGACAAAGTAGCGCCTTTAAGACTAGTGAAACTTAAACGGGCACCAGCACCTTGGTTAACGCCGCATACTCGATCTCTTATGTCACGTAGAGACCGCCTATAAAGAAAACGTAAACGCTCGCCCAGTGATGAGAACTGGGAAAGATTTGAAAAAGCACGGAATCGCTGCAACCAGGTGATACGAAATGCCAAACGCAGACACATTCACAATACTATTGAGACTTGCTCAACCCAGAATATATGGAAGTTCTTGCGCAGCCTGGGCTTTGGTAAAAGCAAACAGAATGTTAGTCATTCCCTTGACTTATCAGCGCTCAACAAACACTTTTGCTCTTTGCCAGTTTCATTGGACTCAACAGTCAAAAGCAATACCATTAAAGATATTATATCTTTTCCTTTACCATGTTGGACTACTTTCTGTTTCGAACCAGTGACTAATTATGAATTAAAAAAAATTGTATCCGTCATATCCAGCAAAACTGTCGGCCCAGATGGTTGTGGTGTGGATGGCCCATTATTGGCCAATATCTATCCTCTCTTTCTTCTCCAAAATTCTTGAAAAGGTTGTTCATGGCCAACTCCCAAAATTTCTAAACAAAAACAATCTTTTTAATCCTTTTCAGTCTGGTTCCCAACCACTGCACAGTACTTCCACGGCCTTAATTAAAATAACTGATGATATCCGCTTTACGATGGATTATCGTCAACTTACTCTTTTTGTCCTTCTAGACTTCAGTAACGCCTTTAATTGTGTTGACTATGACATTTTGTTAGCAATTCTGAAATCCCCGAATTTAACATCATCAGTTGTACAATGGGTCAGTTCCTATCTTCGGGGACGCCGGCAACGCATACGTGTTGATGATAAGTTCCGATTTGTGTAACGTTGTTGCTGGTGTTCCTCAAGGCGGTGTTTTATCTCCGTTGCTTTTTTCTGTGTACATCAATGCACTTGTCTCCGTAATAATTGTAATAGTCTTGTTTCAGCAAGTATCACCTGTACGCAGATGATGTCCAGCTGTATTAGCATTTTAGTTTAAATGACCTAAATTCATCTGTGGACAGAATGAATTTGGATCTTGCTGCAGTTCATAATCCTGCCAAAACACAGATTATAATCATAGGGAACAAAAAAATTACATGTTGACTTGACTATCAACATCTATTTAAGGTCACTCTAAACGGTGTAGATTTAGAATATGCTAGGCAGGTTAAAAACCTCGGCTTAATTTTAGCTAAAGATCTAAGTTGGGTGCCACAAGTTAATGAGGTCCGGAAACGTATTTTTAGCACAATGCAATCATTAAAGCTCTGACAAACAATTATCCCTCAGACGGCCAAGGTTACGCTAGTCAACTCTCTGTTGCTTCCTATTTTACATTATGCTGTTATTGCTTATCCAGATATAACTGAGGTGCTGCTTAGCAAACTCGACCGTCTACTCAATCTGTGCATAAGCTATATTTTTGGCCTGCGCAAGTTTGATCATATATCACAATTTCGCTCAAGACTTAAGTGGCTCGACATTCGTTTTCGCCGGAACACACACCTTCTAACCACTTTGTATGGTATTCTTCACAATCTTTGTTCCCCAGCTTATCTGAAAGAGCGTTTTTCATACTTAAGCTTATCTCGTTCGATGACCAACTAAACTCTAACTATCCCGATACATAAATCTACATACTACGAATTCCTTTACGGTATCATCACTTACACTTTGGAATAACCTTCCACGAGATTTAAAAGGTGCTCCCTCAATAAATACTTTTTACTTTTTACTTTCTTGTGTAAAAGGTGCTATTTAGAATTTTATGCAGATGATAATTAAAGTTTCTATGTAAATAAGTGTAACACAGCAGGTATTATATTCATTGGTAGCGGTCATCCATATTTGGAACATTTTCTGCAGCACTACACCTACGAATTATTTCTTATTTGAAATAATTCGTAAGCGTATTCATTTTCTGTACAGAAACCGCCAAAGTGTTGCTCAAGGCACTATGAATAAAGCAGCTGATAAAAATGTTACACTCATAACTGTTAACAAAAATTGTTACTGTAAATGGTCTTTTAGAAAAAACTATTCCGTCGTGTTAGGTGCAGGAGCTATTATTAGAAGGGGAAGTGGTAAAATTTTGTTTTAGAGATGCGGAATCAATATTGTTTTGTCTGCAATTGTGCATAAAATTAAAAATAACTTTAGCCAAAGATCACAACTGGCATTATACTCAGGCCCATCAATTGGTATGGAAAAAAAATAATTTTACCAGGTGTCAAAAAATTAATCAAAATTCAAAAAACCAAAAATAATAAAATTAAAAATGTAGATCTGTATGTCTATACATACATGTAATGAATTATGGCCGCTTAGTATCTGACAGTAACGCAGTATATAACATCCTACAGTCACGCCGAAACTAAGAGGAGAATATCACTGTAGAAAACGTAATAATTTATTGCGAAAATTTTGTGATAAAATTAAAAAAAAATTACTAACTTATTCAAGATACCCAATACGTTAAAAAAATAAGAAATAATAAACTAATGAGTTTGCGTCAGTTTTTAAAAAGGTTACAAGATGTTATATCTTGTAAAAAAGAAACAAAAATAAATGTCAAAAAAGTTCTTGACGATATACAGCTGACACTTAATCATGCTTTTGGAAACCACGCCAGTTGTAAACAATACTTCTGTGAAAAATGGTGTACACAAGAGAATTAAGAACAGACAAAATCTTTCTTTTCAAATTTCCGCCGATTTGTAAGTAGAAGGCCAAATAGGCAATTTAAATAAATATATTTTATATGGTGGTGATGCCTTATACTTTCATCACGTCTGCAGGTACGGCAGTCTGACAGGTGGTAGCGCTCACGGAGGGCTTTTCATGGCCAGTGTGCATATTGTTGCCTAATCCGTGTGACGTACATACACTGTGGCTGGATTTGATCGTATTCTGTATGGCGTTTACACGCATTGACGTGCGCGACTTCGGTCCATGTTTGTGCTTACGCACTACCAAGGGGCCAAGTCCTCTTTTACTGGTACGCCAGTTATTTTACTGTGGACTACAGTTCAGTTCCCAACTTAACGTTCCCTTCGGGAAGCGCGTTGGTTGGTTGGGGCTCACCGCACACGGCGTGTGTGGAGCCGTGTGCCTCCCCCACATTTTTTTAAATGTGGGAGATCGAAGCCCTTGTATCTGGTATTTGATATTAATATTGTGAGCCTTTTCGAATCGGGAAGGGATTAATTAATAAGGAATTGTCTGTTGTAAACCTGATACAAGTGGAATAGGGACGATTTAATTTCCTTAACCTTTTTTGAGGTCTGTCTTCGCGAACGGGGTTCTTTAGCTTATAAGGCACTACGAACGGCTTTCGACTGCTCTAGTGAATATTCATTCTTCCAAGAGACACCTAAAAGAACTAAGTTACAACGTATCTATAGCCTTCTATGTTTGAAGTTAACTGCATGTAACCATGAACCGCAGTCGCCACATAACGTCAAGTGGACTGTAAGTTCTTTTGTCACTTCAGTTTTATAAAATAAAAACATGTGTGCAGTTCACATGCGGTAGAAGTGAAACTTTCAAATGAAATGAAATATAAAACAAAAACATTTCACTACAAATGACTTATTTAATTTGATAATTTTCAACCACAAGTGCGGCATAAAATATAACATAAAAGTTTAATTTTATAGCAAATAAATGTTACAATCCTTATTTTCAGACATGTATGGGATAGATGTTAGTGTATTAAATCAAAACAATATTTTCTTTCGACGAAAATTGCTTTGTAATAGCGACATCTACTGTAGTCAGTCAACTTTTGTTCGATTAAATGATTTTACCTGTGTAAAGAATTCTATAGGTAAAATTATTTTATCGAACAAGGAAACAAAAATTGATTGACTCTCAAGGTGGTCCGTCATCATCATCATCATCATTACAGCCCTTCACAAGTCCACTGCTGAACATTGGCCTCCCCCAAGGAATGCCACAAAGCACAGTCCTGAGCCACCTGCATCCATCGACTTCCTGCATGTCTTACCAGGTCGTCACTTCATCTAGTGGGGGGACGCCCTACACTTCGCCTACCGGTACGAAGCTGTCACTCAAGAACCTTTTTTCCCCATCGGTTGTCGGTTCTTCGAGCTATACAGCCGGCCCATTGCCACTTAAGCTTACTAATCCGTTGGGCTATGTCGATTACTCTGGTTCTACTGCGGATATCCTCATTTCTAAGTTTATCACGCAGAGAAACCCCGAGCATAGCCCTCTCCATAGCTGGCTGAGCGACCTTGAGCGTCCTCATACGGTCAGCAGTGAAGGACCACGTCTCAAATCCATAAGTCATCACTGGCAACACGCACTGATTGTGCAATCTCGTTTTCAGGTTGTGAGGACCTGACGAGAAGATGTGTCGTAATTTCCCGAACGCTGCCCAGCCGAGTTGAATCCGTCAATTGACCTCTCGGTCGAAGTTGGACTTACCTAGTCGGCCTATTTGTCCCAGGTAAACATACTCGTCAACAACTTCGAGCTTAGTCCTCCCAACAACTACCGGCATAGGTGTGACATGGACGTTATACATAATCTTTGTTTTGTCCATGTTCATCTTAAGACCTATCCGTTGGGAGGCACTATTGAGGTCATTGAGCATAGTGCTTAGGTCCTCCAGCGATTCTGCCATAAGGGCTATATCGTCGGCAAATCGAAAGTGTGGGATTTACTCGCCATTTATGTTAATACCGTATCCTTTCCAGTCCAGTAGCTTGAAAACGTCTTCCAATGCAGCGGTAAAGAGTTTCGGGGATATAACGTCACCCTGTCTTACACCTCTCTACAGTTGGATAGGTTTCGTACACTGATTCTGTACTCGGATAGCCTATAGAATAGCACCACCCCATATCTACCTGTGGGTGTCGTAGAAGGCGACTAAGGTAGTGTGGAAAAAGACTGACCCCCTGTACCTTTTTCACTGATATATCTACTGTTCCATCTGTCCGAGTCCCTCTCCGTTCGTAACGGTCTCCGTTCCACTGGGTCCAAAATGGGACAAAGACGAGTATGTGCAACTGTGTCTGCGCGTACACTTGTGCACGTTAATATCTCCTGCGCAATTGACCTGCTTCTAAATAGGACTCCGATCTAAACCAATGTCCTACGGCGATGGGAGGAGGTAGAGAGGCTTAACATGATGCTCGTTGGGTTTTGTCTGACTCCTGTACGTAGGCGGTCTTGGGGGTGTAGTGTACATCGTGGTCACTTCTGCTCTGCATCGGGGTGACGAAGCGGTTTCGGCAGCACCCAAGGTGAGAAAAGAGCCCTATTCAGGGAGGCACTGCTTTCCTCGCTCAGCCGGGGAGGGGGCTAGAAAAGGTGCCCTAAACAAATGCTCACTCCAACCCTTTAGGATGGTAGCAACCGCGGCTGCCTCCGCATCACGAATTCGCGGTCGACGACACAGAAAAAAAAATGTAAAATTTTATTTATCAAAATCAATGACATTTGGCGCGTGGAATGTGCGCACACTTCTTGACCGCGAAGAAAATGCCTGCCCTGAGCGAAAAACTGCCATTGTAGCTCGGGAACTAAGTCGCTATAATATTGATGTAGCTGCACTCAGCGAAACACACCTCCCCGATGAAGGAGAGCTGGTAGAACACGGCGGCGGGTATACTTTCTTTTAGAAAGGACTCGCTTTCTCAGAGCCGCGAAGGTCTGGTGTAGTCTGTGCAGTCAAGAAATACCTTGCAAATCCTTCTCTTGGGCGACTTTAATGCCACAGTAGGACGAGATTATGATGCCTGGCCTAAATTTCTGGGCAGACATGGTATTGGTAAAATGAACAGCAGCGGCCAACTGTTGCTTAGTCTTTGTGTACAATTAGATCTTGCAATTACAAATACTATGTTCAGATTGCCTGCCAAGTACAAGGCAACGTGGATGCACCACAATTCGAAGCATTGTCACCTTATCGATTACGCTATCGTGCGTCAAAAGACATCTCTCAAGTCCAAGTCACCCGTGTCATGCGTGGTGCTCACTGTTGGACTGATCACCGGCTTGTTATCATTAAACTAAATCTTCGTCTTCCACGTCCTTGTAGATCGGAAAGATTTAAACAGATACGTCTGAACCGTGAATGACTCCAAGATACTAACACGAGGGCTAAATATGCCGAAACCTTGAGCACTGCTCTGCAGCCCCTCGATCTAAAATCAGGTAAGATCAATGTTGTGTGGGAATCTCTATCTTCTCATATTTTCGACACTGCTAAATCTACTTTGGGTTTGAGAGTCCAAAAACATGAGGACTGGTTTGATGAGAATGATGGGGTACTTACGGACGCTATTGATAAACACCGTAGGCTCCTAAAGCAGCACAGTAGTACTCATCAGAGTGGAGGTGTTATGGAGGTGCGTCATAGTGATCTGGAGCTGCGTGAACTCCCACGACAAGCGAAAGATAAGTAGTGGCAGGAGAAGGCTCGTCAGATGCAGTGGCTTGCTGATACCAACCAGCTCGGTGAGTTTTTATGCTGAGGTGCGACATCTACTCGGTACGTCCTCTATGGCGAAAGTTCCACTGAATTCAACTAGTGGTGAAGCGCTTTTTAAAAGCAGGGAGGAAATACTCGAGCGATGAGCGGAGCATTTCAACACCCTACTTAACGTGGATCATTTTATTGACCTAGACCACGTTTGCTGCCTACTTCAACAGCCTTTCGCCCTCGAGCTCGATGAGACAGTCTCGCCTGACGAGGATGCTCTTGCCATTAAGCTACAGCAAAATAAACGCGCGGTTAGTATTGATTCTATACCGGGTGAATTATTGAAGTATGGCGGTATGGATTTGTATTCGGCGATATGGGAACTTTTTGTCGTTATGTGGGAAAAGAACAAGACCCTAATACTTTTAAGGTATCCCTCATACGAGCCCTATATAAAGGCAAGGGTGACCGGTCGAACTGCAACTCTTACCGTGGCATTTCTCTACTTTCAGTGCCTGGAAAAGTCTTCGCCAGATTTCTATTAAACCGCCTCAGGAAACTTTCTGAAAGGATTTTGCCGGAATCCCAGTTCGGCTTCCGACCTGACCGTGGTACCTGTGAGGTGATTTTCTCATTGCGTCAACTGCAGGAAAAAAGCAGAGAACAGGGTCGTAATATGTATCTCTGTTTTGTAGACCTTGAGAAGGCATTTGATAGTGTACCAGGAGAAGCCCTCTGGATAGTGCTATGGAAAATTGGATACATGGAGAAATTTGTGAGACTTCTGAGACTCCTGCATGACGACATGCTGAGCTGCGCCACAGTAAACGCTGATCAGTCAGAATTTTTTCCCGTTACCTGTGGGGTAAAACAAGGGTGTGTCCTTGCACCCACACTTTTCGCGTTATACTTTGCAGTTGTAGTCCAGGAAGTCTTAAAAACTACTCCTGATAGAATCCGCATTCGTTTCCGCAATGATGGCAATCTTTTCAGCTTAGGCAGATTTAAGGCCCGTACGAAAGTGCGGGCCTTAAATCTGCCTAAGTGAGTGTTAGAGTGAGTGTACCCACTTATTACAAAGATCGTCCACGCAGATGATCTATGTTTTGTGACCGATTCCCCAGCTGGCCTGCAACAGCTTGTCTTGTCCTTTCATGAGTCGTGCCGTAGTTTTGGTCTAAAGATAAGTGTTAAAAAGACGGAAGTAATGTCTTTAGATATCTACGGTCAAGAGACACTGGCCATCAAACTCGTTGATGATATACTTAAGCAGATCAATACATTTCGTTATCTGGGGAGCACAATAATATCAAAGTGTGACCTTGATGCTGAAATCAACAGTCGGATCGGTGCCGCTGCTGCGGTATTCGGTAAACTGGATCGCAAGGTCTTTGGCTCAAATTACCTAAAGCTGGCTACCAAAATTGACATTTATAAGACGGTAATGCTGCCTAACATATTTTACTCTTCAGAGTCATGGACAGTTTACCGCCGTCATATACAAACGCTGGATCGCTTCCACTTGCAATGTCTGCGCAAAATTCTCAACATCCGTTGGTCTGATCGCATTCGGAATACGGAAGTGCTGCGTAGAGCCTATACCGTGGGGATTGAGGCCTACCTTATGGGGCGACAACTCCGTTGGTGTGGACACATATCGCGAATGTCAGATCAGCGTACGGCAAAGTGCATCTTTTTCTCTGAACTTGAGAAGGGCAAGCGCAAGCATGGCGGACAACTCCTCAGGTACAAAGATGTACTTAAGCGCCACATGAAAAAGTGCGACATTGAACCTTCAGAGTGGAAGCTAGCAGCCGCTCGACGACTGGAGTGGAGGTCTTTGGTGAAAGCCAAGGTCAAAATGTTTGAGGAGAATCGCTGCTCTGAATTGGATGCCCGACGTGATGAACTCAAAGCACGTCCACCTTATGCGATGAACAATTTGCTGAAGGTGTGTATGAGGTCTATGGTGCTAAAGCCTCTTCGGAAACCGGCTTGTTCGGGAGGCTGGAAGTCGTCGAGTCTGCGTGCGAGACGATTCGTAATGACTCGAAAACAGCACGTAGACGCGGCTCAGAAGGGAAATCGGTCTGTAGTTCTTCAAGAGAGCGTTGTCGCCTTTCTTGAAGAACAAGACCACCGCACTTCTGCTCCACGCCTCCGGAGTAGTGCCACCATGGAGGACGGAATTAAAGAGCTTCTGAAGGACTTCAAGTACCGGTTTTCCACCCGCTTTCAGAAGCTCCGCTGTAATTCCATCGTTCTCTCCGTCGTTTTAAAGGTGCTGGAGAGTCATTCTAATCTCCCTCAGACTAACGTCCGGTATATCATCGGAGTGTCGGATTAGACTCGCTCTGGGATCGTTACGCACACTTGCATGTGGCTCCAACGATGACGTGTACAGCTCCCCGTAGAACCTCTCATCTCATCGGCATTCTGACCGTGTCGGTCTACCAGAACGCCTGCGTTCGTGCGTTCACTGCTGTTTCGGTGTCCACATCGGAAGGAAGATGGAGACCGATAAGTTGATTATGTTAGTACGAGAAAGGTGTTTTTTATATGATGTTATATAAATATATGATGAATATATATGATGAGTATATATGATGATTATAAAAACCGAGGAAAAGTAGCAGATGCATGGTTAGAAATTGCCAGAGAAATGGGGACCGAAAATGAATTATAAAAAAAATCTTCATCAGTAAGCCATTTCCAAAACAGTTTATGAAATTCTCCATCTTGATCTCTTTCTTATTTACTGGGCGCACCCAATGTTACCTTTCCGTTTTAATGCTGCTAATATCCACAATATCAATAATTAGTTTTCCGATGAAGAACTATAGTCAAAAAACTTTGTGATTGTAGTGGCACTGCGTAGACCGTCCAACAGCAGGATTCATGAGCAACTGAACGCTCGAACGCAAAACCCGAACGCGGAACGCTTGAACGCGTGTCCGCTTCCTATCTCTTCAACTATGCGTCCAAATAACATGCTATGAAGAGCAAAGTTAATGTTAATAAAATTGTCTTGATGATGAAGTATATCTCGTCCACAAGGATTAATATGCTTTGCCTAATAATAACGCTCATAAATCACTTTTTAATTTTAAATAATTTTGTCACAAAATACCTTATTGTGGCGGTATCGCGGACTATTTTTTTAGATGGAGGAAAGATACATAGACATAGTATTTACGTATCACTAACCATTACGCCGGCGCACGCGGATTGAGCAGGGCGGGGGCGCTTTTTCTTCCGACTTGCTTAACAAAAATTGAAATTTAAGGCTAGCTGAGAGGTGTGGCCTAATGCTAGATAGCCTATATATTCCTCGTGAATTTGGCCGTCATATACAAAAATAATTTATCAAATCGGACCGGTAGTTCTAGAGATTAGCGTGTTTAAACAAACAAATCACCTCTTTCGCTTTATTATATAAGTAGAGATTCCATCTCATTCTCCCTATAGATTCATATATTAGGTCCTTACATATGAAATTAGCGTTTTGTCGTACTGACCACTTTGATCTGAAATATCTCCTCTTTGGTTAAGAATTCCAAATTCAAATTTATAAATTCATTTAGCTGGTACATTTGAGTTTTGAAAACAGTAATTCATTTGTTTTCTCCTCATTATTTTTTTCTTTGGCGTCGCTTGTTATCGCACAATGGAAAACATGAAATATCGGTATATTTACGAGAACGAGTTCTACCGTGGCACTAGTGCTGCAGAAACAGCTCGAAGGATTAATGGTGTGTACCGCGCTGGTGTTGCAAAAGAAAGCACGGTTTTTGGTTTCAACGTTTTTGTTCTGGAAATTTCGCCCTTCAGAACCAACCCCGTGGACGGCCGGAGAGAGAGAGAGTGGAAAATGAAGAATTAAATTGTGGAAGTGGATCCATCACAAAGCACTTCAGAGATAGCTGCAGGCTTTGGGGTAAGTGATAAAACTGTATTAATCCACTTGAAGCAAATCGGGAAAGTAAAAAAACTTGAACGATGGGTACCTCATGAATTGAGTGAATCGAACTTGCAAACACGCGTCGACTGCTGTGTAACTTTGCTCAACCGACAAAATAATGAAGGGATTTTAAATCGAATCATTACTTGCGATGAAAAGTGGATACTGTACGATAATCGGAAGCGCTCGTCGCAATGGCTGAACCCTGGAGACCCAACCAAATCCTGCCCTAAACGAAAATTGACTCAGAAAAAGTTACTTGTGAGTGTTTGGTGGACTAGCGCCGGTGTCGTTCACTACAGCTTTCTAAAATCTGGCTAACGATTACGGCAGATATTTATTGTCAGCAACTGCAAACCATGAAGGAAGAACTAGCTGCTAAGCAACCGAGATTGGTCAATCGCTCTAGGCCACTGCTGCTTCACGACAACGCAAGACCACACACTGCACAACAAACAATCACTAAGTTAGATGAGCTACAATTGAAATATCTGCGACATCCACCGTACTCCCCGGACCTTGCTCCAACAGATGACCATTTTTTCCGGAATTTGGACAACTTCTTACAAGGAAAAAAAAATTCAACTCCGATGCGGCAGTCCAAATAGCCTTAAAAGAGTTTATCCATTCTCGCCCCCATAGTTTTTTTAGTAAAGGGATCAATGAACTACCTATGAGATGACAAAAGTGCATAGATAACAACGGTGCATACTTTGATTAATTAAAAACATTTTACAAAAAAAAAATTGACTTTATATTCCTCCCGTACAAAACGCCAATTTCATATGTAGAAAGAACCTATATTTGTCTCTTTTTAGTGTCGCTTTTTCGTTTCATTTGTTTCAAATGACAAAGATGCTAAATAAGTTTTCACTTCAAAAGATTTTGTAGTGTCCTAATGATGACGGTATAACCATATGAGTATTTATTACATTTATGATAAAAACCAGATGTAAATTAGCAGTATACTGATATAAACTATATGATGACTTTTTCTACATCTTAAGAAAGAAAAAAAGAAAGAAACATTTATTTGCACAGAATACAGGTGGTACCAGATTTAACAGTGGTGCATAGTTCAAGCTATATTCTGCCTTGAATAGGCATGCAAATATTTATAATTATATAAAACAATTAAAATACAATTATATTACATACAAAATGTCAAGTTATATTATTATTTAGCATATTTATTATTATTATTATTATATTACATTATTTTTATTTTATTTATTTAATCTTTTTTACATCTACCTTATACTAAGGGATATAAAGGGCGGACTTAATGCCTTGTGGCATTCTCTACCAGTCAACCCTGGATGATTTGAGAAGCTGTGGCAGGTGTAAAAATCACTCCATAAATTAATAAATATTTAATTTTACAAATAATCATGTACATTAGTTTTATGTTGCTTGAAATCTTGTACCGTATAAGAACACTTATCCACTAGCCATTTTCTTAACTTAATTTTAAAATATTTAAATGGAAGTTCCCGTAGACTCTTAGGCAGTTTATTAAAAACTGATATGCACATATGATATACATTCCGTTTATTTAAAGCTGTTCTACAAGATGGAATCATTATTTTAGTAGGATCTCTTGGTCTGTATTTAGTAACATGATCACCTTTAAATTTAAAAAAAAATCGTTATACTTCCTTATAAAGACTGATACCTCAAGAACATACATGCAGGTCAATGTCAGTAAATTAAGTTTTTTAAATAGAGGTTTATAGGAGTCAAGTGGACTTGCTCCACAAATAGCTCTTAAACATTTCTTTTGTGCAATGAATGCTTGACCAACATCAGTCGAATTCCCCCATATTATTAACCCATATCTCAGGATTGATTCTACATAGCCTTTATATGCTATACCTGTAGTCTTTTCATCTGATACGGTCCGAAACTTTCTAAGGGCATAGGCAAATCTGCTTAGTTTGAGACAAGCATCATTTAAATGTTGTTTCCAATTACAAAATCTATCCAAAGTTATACCCAAGAATCTTATGCTGTCAGCTTCTTCTATACTGTCATTTTCTATTTTTATGTTAATGTTATTATCAGGGCGCTTACTTTTATTCGTACCAAATTTTATGAATTTTGTTTTTGACAGATTTACATTTAATTTGTTTGCTTTTAGCCATCTTAATACAGATTGTACCTTTTTACTTATTTTTATTTCGTGAGATGTTTCTTGATCCTTATATGGCACTATTATAGATATGTCGTCTGCGAATAGAACACTTTGACAATTTATTGAATCTGGTAAGTCATTAATGTACAATAAGAATAATAATACGCTCCCTTGTGGAACTCCATGTTTATTGACCCTTAGAGCAAGACTGCAGCGTTATACGGTTGCAGCACGAATGGGTCGGCTGAACTATAAATAAACACGGGAAGGATTACGCTCTTTTTATAGACACGGGATAAATTATAGACACGAGATAAATTATGCTGCTGTGAGTAACAAAAATACTGGAGTATTCCATCTCCATCAAGTCCTCAGAGGGTATAACGGATCCGAATTTTGATTTTTATCTAAGGAAAGATCTAGAAATCTATGGGTGACGGCATCCACTTACATCAAGCGGACTGTGTGCTCGTTTATTTACCTTTTAAAAAAAGAAGAAATAGATATTAATAAAATGTTTCCACTACATACTCGTAGTAATATACCTACGTTTATTTTCATTCGAAACCCAAAATTATAAAAAATAATTTGAGGTTTATGCTAAGAGTATAATACAATGTAAAGTATAATAATCACCTTTTTAACATCCTCCATCATATTGTGTCGTTAAGCGAGTCAAACTCGTTAATTTTAAAGGAAGCTATTGACCTATTTAGCCGCTCCTTGCAAGGTAGGTAGGTAGGTTTATGGAGGAAAGTATCATAATATTACCATAATTTTGAGATTTACCTTTGAATTTAGTTAATTTATACTCAAGACTAATTTAAACCATTAAAGATATTTTATTAATATATTTTTTTATTTTTAAACTGTAATTACGTTTACCGTATTTGATTTTAAGTTAAATACCCAATTAAAATTTTAAATAGATCATTAATTTAATTAATTTTACGGATAAATTTAAACCTAGACACACTTCAGTAGAAATTTAATAGTAGCAATACTAGTGATATTATTTGTACGATTTTTTTAACATGTTAGACATGTTGAACTACAGCATGTCTACAGAACGAATAGGTCGCCTCGACTGGGAAAGGACTACGCTCTCACAGAATCTCAGCGTGATATACCGGCCTGCTGTTTCATGTGGTGTGACGAGAACTGAACTTTAAGTTCAGTTCATATTAGTCCGAAAGAATAACACCGCATGTGCATTAATATTCCATCCACTTACTATCATGTGGAATGTGAGCAAACATTACATACAAACAGACAATTAGAACAATGTACAATAATGATTTCTTATATTTACGCGAACACTACACATTGAATTAAACTACTTTTACGGATAATATCGCGTTTAATTAACTTATTTTATTAATTCCCGACGTTTCGGGTGCTTTACAGCACCCATGGTCACGGGGGACTAAGGTGTTTGACGTCCTGATGTCATAGTTATTCCGGCTATCTTCAGTTTTTTTAATATTTATTTTTGGTCCGATTTACGCAGAATGAGCTTACAGTATCTTGAAGTCTGCAGTGGTATGCTTGGGTTTGGATTTAATTTTATTAATTATAGGATCCCAAGCAGATGTCAGCACCCATCCATCTTTTCTATTGAAATTAGGATGTTTTTTAATTTCAATAGCCTCGCGAATCATCCTTGGTAGGAATCGGTGTTCTTTTGCGAGGATTTGTGGTCTATCAAATCTAATGTAATGGCGGGGACGATCTTGAACATGTTCACAAACTGCAGACTTCCCGATACGTCGGTGCTTCAAGTCAGCTATATGTTCTTTTACGCGGGTTTTTATAGATCTTTTTGTTTGTCCTATGTAAGAGAGACCACATTCACAATCCAGCTTGTACACTCCTGCATCTTGTAGAGGGATATGACACTTGACGGATGGTAAAAATTTACTAATCTTCTTCAGCGGCTTGAAGTATGTTTTAATGGAAGCTCGCTTCCAGATGTAGCCAACTTTGTCTGTGACTCCTCTGACATAGGGTAGTACAGCAGGCACACGCTCGACTGTGGCCGGCTTCACTCGGTCACTGTGACGTAGGCGCGGGACCCGAAGCTCGGCGGCCAGATGTTTTCTGTCACAGATCCCTCGTGCTCTCTGAAACAAAGATTTTCCCACGGTAGCTAACTGTGATGGATGATGGTGCGATTCACCATTTGAATAGCGGTTGTTATGGGTCTTTTTTCTATACACAGTGTGACCAATAGTGTTATCAGGATTTCTGATGACTAAAACATCTAGACAAGCTAAAGAATTGTTTGCCTCTAACTCCATTGTGAATTGTATTTTAGAGTTTATGGAATTAGGGTGGTCTAAAAATTCAGTTACTTTGTCAGATGGTAAAATTTTGAAAGTATCGTCTACGTACCGCTTGTATTACATCTTTTGTATATAATCTTGGAATTACAGGAGCAGTAAGAAGGGCTTTCTCCTCAAAGTCGTCCATGTATTTGTCGGCGACTACGGGAGATACAGGTGAGCCCATCGCCACACCATCTACTTGCTTGTAGAACTCTTCCTTCCACAATAGATAGCCAGTTGTGAGGCAGTGTTTGAGTAATACTGCATATTCTATAGGCATGTTGTTATCTTCTTGCTTCCTAGTTACAATTGAGATGCAGCCTTCAATAGGTAAGCATGTGAATAGTGACTGAACATCAAAACTGACCATAGTTTCATTGTCAGCGAGATGTAGGCCTTTTATTTATTTATTTATTTTATTCTTTATTGTACTAAATATTTGTACAAAAGGCGAGGTTAATGCTATATGGCATTCTATACCAGCTAACCTTGGGTAGAACAGAGAGTGAGTTATGGGCAGTTAAGTAGTTATGATCAAATTAAGTTAAAATATATACATTCAACAAATACATATAATTTACACATATATATAAAATATATATAATTGATACACATATATAAATAAATAACGTATACGCTCGTATATTTTTCTTAAAAAAAATTTTTGGCATGTATTGTTCGCAGGTCAATAGGCAATTTGTTCCAGAGGGAGATGGAAGTAACTGTGAAATAATTTGACATAAACCCAGAATGGTGGAGAGGATTAGACAGTAATAAACTGTGTGAAGAGCGGAGGTTGAGAGAATGAGTGTCACTACGGAATTGAAATCTTTCTTTTAGATAGGGGGTGAAGAAGAATCATTAAGAACTGAAAACAGAGTGGACAAGATTTGGAAATCTCTGCGCTGGCGTATAGTCAACCACTTTAACTGAGAGCGAAATTCTGAAACGTGATCATATTTGCGCAGGCCAAAGATGAATCGTATACAGTTGTTATTTAACCTGTCCAACCTGTTTAGCAGCTTCTGAGAAATATTAGTGAGACAAACATCGGCATAGTCAAATAATGGAGGAATTAGAGATTGAACGAGAAGAAGTTTAGTTGAAGGAGGCAGAAAGAACTTAAGGCGATAGATGGAACGAAGTATGCCTGTGACTTTATGACAAACCTCTGATACCTGTAATATCCAACTAAGAGACGGGTCGATAATTAAACCCAGATCCTTGACACTAGAGCTGAAGGGAGTTACGCAGTTTTCGTAGTGAATAGATGGTAGTTCAGATATGTTGAGTTGTGACACAAATCGACGACTCCCAATGACGATAGCCTAGCATTTACTGGAATTTACCGCTATACCAAAGCGCTGCGACCAGTCTGAAATAGGTTGTAAGTCACGATTAACAGCTGCGATAGCAGTATCAATTTCAGCCAAGGACGCTTGTGAGTATAATTGGAGATCGTTAGCATAGAGGTGGTAAGAACATTGAAGGTGGGTAGTTAAAAGATTGATAAACACCGAAAACAAGATAGAAGAAAGAATGCCGCCTTGCGGTACACCTAGAGACAGATCGCACCAGTCGGAAAAATCCTGACCAGACCGAGCAGCCTGCTGGCGACCGCGAAGATAAGAGAAAACCAGTTCAGTACTGATAAGGAGAAATTTAGTCGTGAAAGTAATCCAAGGAATAAGTCGTGATCGACACAATTGAATGCATTTGAAAAATCAATAAGGACAAGAACAGTCAAACATGACCTCTCCATGCCCTCTCTAAAGTCTTATGTAACTTGAAGTAATGTTGTGGTTGTACTGTGTCCCGGACGGAAGCCAGACTGATATGTACTAAGGAAGTTGCATTTTGAAATGAAAGAGGTGACTTGTTTTTGTACCAATGATTCAAGTGCTTTGGAAAGAAACGGCAGTATAGAAATAGGTCTAAAATGGGAAGGAAGCGATGGATTTGGTACTTTAGCAAGGGGTAAGACAAAAGCGTTTAGCCATAACTTGGGAAAGACACCAGTAGAAAGTGAGAAATTGATGATGTGAGTGAGAATTGGAGAAATTATATCGAGTATGAGAAGTATCATAGATCTGCTCACCTCATCATAGCCGGTTGCGGAAGATTTTATTGAAAGTATGGCTTTTCTAGTATCCTCAACAGTCACTGAACTGAAGTTGAAAGAATTACTCGATCACAAAGGCATGGAATTAGGTTCGTGGAGAGTCGTAACTTTGGTGGAATAGTGCAGACGCAAAGCAGAAGAGAAGTGTATGTGCAAGTAATTGAGTGAAATATTTGGGATTAGAGGATTGGAATGTGATTTTCCGAATCCCAGGGAATTAAGGAACTTCCATATGTTTGTAAAAGAGGAGTTTAAAATACTAATGTGGATGTAGCGGCGTTTGGCAGTTCTCACCACCTGATTACAGCGGTTTCGTGTTCGCTTATAGTGTTGAAAGGTGAGACTATTCCGATTCTTTTTAAAAACGCGAAAAGCTCGATCTCTTCTTGCCATTGCTCTACGCACTTCATCAGTTATCCACGGTGCAGGAGGTCGGCGTAACCTGACTGCTCGCACTGGTGCGTGCCTATCGAATAAGTTGATAATTTGGGTGTTCAAATAAACAATTTTGTCGTCAATATTATTTGCCTCCAGTAATGGGCCCCATTCTATATTCTTAGCATCGCGGTCTAGTCGAATGGTGTCAGTTTTATTAAAATTACGTAAATACACAATTACTGGTTTTGGCTTAGGGGGCTTTATTTTATACGACAGACCAAAAGATCGTGTCGCGAAAACGCCGGAGCAGCCAGTTGATCATGATATATAACATAATCCGCTAAACTAGTGCAAATGATGTCTAGCCATGAATCTTCGGTGTCCACGTTGTGGTGAGTTGGACCAGATGGTAGAATATAGAGATCTGCTGAGTCCATGATAGCTTTGAGTTTGCGACTCTGAGGGGAATCCTTTAGTAAGTTAGTGTTGAAATCACCCATTATTATTATATGTGTGTTAATTGTGCTGATGGAGTCGATCACAGATTCAATATGGGAAAATAATCAGTTGAAGGAGGGCAGTAAACAACTCCGAGCACGATCCTCAAACCCTAATATCTACTTCTAGGAATAGGTACTCAGCAGATCCTCTATACTCCGATGGTGATATTGCAATGACATCATATGCATATTCCAATCGCAAGTAAATGGCTACGCCACCACCACCCTTGCCTGTGCTATCAGAGCGTATAAGTACAAATCCAGGAAGACTTTACAGCGTGGAGGAAAGGGAGGGGTTTACCCAAGATTCGTAAATAAGTAGAGCATGGATGTATGGCGAGGAAAGTGTGTTAAATAAATCTGAATAATGGGCAGGGATGCTTTGCGCATTTATATAACATATATTTAAGCAATTTTTAGAGGCGAATTTCGTGTGCAAATAATTACCCACATCAACGAAAGAATCGTCTGTGACTGAAGTGATGTTAAGAGAAGAACATGCTGAATAAAAGGAGTCTTCATCTGATGACATTTAATCTATTATTAATAATAATATTAAATACAAAAATAGGTAATAATAAATAATTTTATATAATATATATACCTATATATGTAATAAATTTTATATATACTATATTCTATATATATAAAAATATAAAAACAATGAATCTATTATGAAATATAGAATGTTAATTAATTACTGTTTGTTTTACCTGCCGGTCTGCCTTAAAAATTATTAATCAAGTTTACATCCATAAAAAAAAAAAGATTATTATCTATCACAAATATTTTAAACAGCCCAATGAAAAAGTAACGGGCCTATTCATATTTCAATTCGTCAATTTAAGAAATAATTAAAGTTGCCCTCATCTTTTAAACTATAAAGGACAATAGAAAGGGGTATTTAATATAATGATAATTAATGATTTCTTATATTTACGCGAACACTACACATTGAATTAAACTACTTTTACGGATTATATCGCGTTTAATTAACTTATTTTATTAATTCCCGACGTTTCGGGTGCTTTACAGCACCCATGGTCACGGGGGACTGAGGTGATTGACGTCCCAATGTCAAAGACCATACCATAGACAAATCGTCCAGTGATCTAAAGACAATTTTATCGACATTTGATTATAAGAATTGCATGGAAACTTTAGATAAACGGAATCAACTAAATACAATGAATGCAAAAATAAACATATAGATAAATACCAAAAACTAACAACTAAATCAAATGTCCAACACCAACGTCAATGTAAGAACGGAACACAACCATTGACAACAGACGCGAGTAGTAAACAACGCGCGGTCTATAACCTGTCAAAACAATCTCTGGACGACGCGACAATAAAAGTTTTGGCCAAAGGTATGAATTTCGCAATAACACCGCGAAAAATCCCGTATGAAAACATTATCTGTAGTGTTGAGGACTGTCTGTATAAAAATAATATTGGTAAAAGACCTATGTCTTACTGACAATGAAACTATGGTCAGTTTTGATGTTCAGTCTCTATTTACATGCCTACCTGTTGAAGACTGCATCTCAATTGTAACTAGGAAACTAGAGGAAAACAACATGCCAGCAGAATATGCAGTACTGCTTAGACATTGCCTTACATCTGGCTATCTATTGTGGAAGGAAGAGTTTTACAAGCAAGTAGATGGTGTTGCAATGGGCTCACCGGTATCTCCCATTGTCGCCGATATTTTCATGGAGGACTTTGAGGAGAAAGCCCTGTTTACTGCACCAGTAACTCCAAGGTTCTACAAGCGGTATGTAGACGATACTTTCACAATTTTACCATCAGACAAAGTAACTGCATTTTTAGAACATCTTAATTCCATAAACTCTAAAATTCAATTTACTATGGAGTTAGAGGCAAATAATTCTTTAGCTTTCCTAGATGTATTAGTCATTCGAAATCCTAACAACACCATAGGTCACACCGTGTATAGAAAAAAGACCCATACAAACAGATATTTAAATGGTGAATCCCACCATCATCCTTCACAGTTGGCTACCGTGGGCAAATCTTTGTTACAGAGAGCACGAGGGATCTGTGACAGCAAACACCTGGCCGCCGAGCTTCAGCACGTCAAGCAGGTTCTGCACGACAACAAGCTTCGGGTTTCGCGCCTACGTCACAGTGACCGAGTGAAGCCGGCCACAGTCGAGCGTGTGCCTGCTGTACTACCATATGTCAGAGGTGTCACAGACAAGATTGGCTACATCTTGAAGCGAGCTTCTATAAGAACATTCTTCAAGCCGCCGAAGAAGATTGGTCAGTTCTTACCATCCGTCAAGTGCAATATCCTCTACAAGATGCAGGGTGTACAAGCTTGATTGTGAATGTGGTCTCTCATATATAGGGCAAACAAAAGATCTATTAAAACCCGCGTAAAAGAACACATAGCTGACGTGAAGCACCAACGTTCCGGGAAGTCTGCAGTTTGTGATCATATCCTAGACGGCCCCGCCATTACATTAGATTTGATAAACCACAGATTCTCGCGAAAGAACATCGATTCCTGCCAAGGATGATACGTGAGGCTATTGAAATTAAAAACATCCTAATTTCAATAGAGAGGGAGGCTGGGTGCTACCACCTGCTTGGGATCCTGTAATTAATAAAATTAAAACTAAACCCAAGCATACCACTGCAAGACTTCAAGACACAGTTAGTTCATTCTGCGTAGATCGGACCAAAATTAATAATTAAAAAAGCTGAAGGTACTCCGTATTAACTTTGACATTGGGACGTCAATCACCTCAGTCCCCCGTGACCATGGGTGCTGTAAAGCACCCGAAACGTCGGGAATTAATAAAATAAGTTAATTAAACGCAATATAATCCGTAAAAGTAGTTTAATTCAATAATGATAATTATTAACTTAGGTAAGCGATGAACTTCGACTGTAAGTAAGACCGTGATTAATTACCGTTTTTTTTTTTTCAAGTATACAAGACACAAGAGTATGTATTAATTTATATAAAACTATCTATATTAATAATTATGAGAAGATTAAAACGTTACAATTAAAACGTGTGATTATATACTCTTTGGTGACAATTACAGAATATCAATAATGACCTCACCATTGCGTCTTTTTTAATCTATGGTCTAAACACTATTACTATAATTCTTTGAGTAATTACATACACTAATTGTTTGTTATTGACGTCTGCGTCTGACTTTGACACAAACAATATGTTATTTTTGTTTACAGTCTAAAATTTTGTATGATGTAAAGTTAAACATAACCTCAAAAGTCAAAACCGAAATCATAAAATTATATCGAAAAAGTTATAAATACAGAAAAAATATTAATGATCGTAAAATGCAAGGCAATTATGTACATACTAGGAAAAAGTTACGATAAATCACAATTTCTTACTGACTACACGCTTCGAAGTAGTTGTAGTCCTGGATTTAGATCCTTCTTTTTTGGCGGAAACATCTGAGACTGGAAGCGGGGTACCACGTTCTACGTCAGCTTTGTGTTGGGTTTGTCAGCTTCTCCAGATCGTTTGTTGTAAACACTTTGGAACGGGATCCTGTCGGAAGCTTGACATTTACCACACCGTCCAAGGTCCACACATTCCTTATACCGAAGTGCCTGCAAGCCTCCAAGAATAAAGACTGCCTCATTTGCGTTAGATATTCTGACAACACATATGAGCTACCCTTGAGTAAGGCTTTCTTGGCCCATACTTCCCGATGAAATGCAGTGTCTTCAAATTTTATGAGAATTGGACGAGGGCGGCCATTAGATATTGTGCCAAGACGATGACATACCTGCAGAGACTTATCAGAACAATTGTTGATACCAAGATTCTTCGTGATGACTGAAGCTACCAATTCCCGGACATTCTCATTGGTATTCTCGACCACTCCTCCAAGCAGCAGAAACTTTTTCTGTGTCTACTTTCAATGGCATCCACAGTAACAATTAGATGATTAATTTGCTGCCGCAGTAACGTAAATGTTGAACAAAGAAAATTATTGAAGTTGCTGTAGTCAGAACTCAGTTCCTTCAGGATCAACTCCTTTAATGAACCCTCTAGTCTTACTTCAAACTCATCTAACCTCTGGTTAAGTGTCTTCTCCAGTGCCGCTTGTGTTTTAAGGACTTCAAATATGTTTTCCATACTGAGATGTTCTTTGAGTGTTGTGCTCAACTTGAAGTTTGTAAGAAAAGTGGTAGCAGCTTATGGCAGGTGCCTCATTTATTGCATATATGATATTTTTGTAAATACTTAACAAATATTAAGTGCTGTACACTATGAATAATTAAAATAAACAAATAAAATTGCAGAGATACAAAAAAATTGTTGTTACTTTTTTCACACCTACCCGACCTACCCGTTTATCTCACTAACAAAATGGTATGAATCCTTTGTGTGTGCTCTGGTGTGTCCTCTCAGTGGTGACAGTATTTTTACCAAGTGTTGAACCGACTTATAACTTGGTGAATCGATCTGGCTTACTATGGGACGTAGTGGAGCGTCAAACGTTGACCACAGACGCAAACAATAAACAACGCACGGTCTATAATCTGTCAAAACAAACGCTGGAAGAACCTACAATAAAAGTATTGTCGAAGGGCTTGAATTTTGCAATAACACCACAAAAAATCCCGTACGAAGAAATTATCTGTAGTATTGAGACTTCATTAGACGAGACCTCTCCAACTTAACGTTTAGGTTCAGTGTGCCTCTAACCATTCGGTGATCGCTGCCAGTTTTTACCCTCGCGATCACTGAGACATTCCTGAACAGTTGTCGTATGATCGTCATAATGAAGTCAATCTCATTTTTGTCGAACCGTCGGGGCTCCTCTTTACTTAATTAATTTGAATTATCTTCACATTGTGTCATGGCAGTGAGTGCTACGAACCAACAATTTTTAATTTATTGTGATTGTTTACTCTCTCATGTTTTTTACTTTTATTTCATTTTAAAGTCAATTTTATTCTTATAGATAATGAGCTAAATATAATCATATGAAATTAACATTCAACATCATCATCATCATCACAGCCCTTCACAAGTCCACTGCTGAACATAGGCCCCCCCAAGGAATGTCACAAAGCACGGTCCTGAGCCACCTGCATCCATCGACTTCCTGCATATCCTACCAGGTCGTCACTCCATCTAGTGGGGGGACGCCCTACACTTCGTCCGCCGGTACGAGGCTGCCACTCGAGAACCTTTTTTCCCCATCGGTTGTCGGTTCTTCGAGCTATATGGCCTGCCTATTGCCACTTCAGCTTACTAATTCGTTGGGCTATGTCGGTCACTCTGATTCTACTGCGGATATCCTCATTTCTAAATTTATCACGCAGAGAAACCCCGAGCATAGCCTTCTCAATAGCTCGCTGAGCGACCTTGAGCTTCCTCATACGGCCAGCAGTAAAGGATCACGTCTCAGTTCCATAACTCATCACTGGCAACACGCACTGGTTGTACAGTCTCGTTTTCAAGTTTGGGGTATACCTGACGAGAAGATGTGTCGTAATTTCCCGAACGCTGGCCAGCCGAGTTGAATCCGTCGATTGACCTCTCGGTCGAAGTTGGAGTTACCTAGTCGGACTATTTGTCCCAGGTAAACATACTCGGCAAAAACTTCGAGCTTAGTGCTCCCAACAACTACCGGCATAGATGTGACATGGACATTAAACATGATCTTTGTTTTGTCCATGTTTATCTTAAGACCTATCCGTTTGGAGACACTATTGAGGTCATTGAGCATAGTGCTTAGGTCCTACAGCGATTCTGCCATAAGGACTATATCGTTGCCAAATCAAAGGTGAGTGATGTGCTTGCCATTGATGTTAATACTGTATCTTTACAGTCCAGTAGCTTGAAAACGTCTTCCAATGCAGCGGTGAAGAGTTTCGGGGATATAACGTCACCCTGTCTTACACCTCTCTGCAGTTGGATAGGTTTCGTACTCTGGTTCTGTACTCGGATAGCCATCGTAGCCAAAAAAAGAATCTCCAGTGGAGTTTCGGTGACATTATTAATGACTAATTTTTGCTCACGGCTTCGCCTGCATGGAGGTCGGATAACGACACGATTTCTGAAAATCACAGTCAATGTGTTGAACCGAAATATCAAGACCAAAGACATAAATAGGTAATTGCAGAATTACGCTTCAGACTTAAACCACAGGAACCGTGCATTATTCCGGAATAAAATATCCTACGTCACTCTTCGACCCATAAACTATTTGCAAAAAATTGTTGGAGATCATTAAGCTACCCTAATTTTAACATATCTCTTTAATTAACTCTTTTAAACTCAAACCCTACATGTGATAATGCAAATGGTTCAAACTTTGAGATTTAACGTAACTGCGAACAACTTTAAACTTCAAACTTTCCATCGTTCAGGGGTACTCATAAACTGCATTCAAACGGTTACTAATTATTCTCATGGTACTGGAATAATACTCATTATTAAACAGTTAATTTTTATTCTTTCGAATTGGAAAACATATCGAAAACTTCCTATTTAGGAATAAGGAAAACAGGTTAACGAAAGTTAAACATATTAAAGTTTACTATTTTACTTTAAGTCAACACACCTTAATTAATCCTCTATCAGACTTAGTTTTTTCCAAGGGACGTCAGTTGGCATGTAGGTTGGTGAGGGTTGGCAGGTTGGTGAGGGTAAGCAGGTTGGTGAGGGTTAGCAGGTTGGTGAGGTGAGGAGAAATAATTAAAGATACAATAAATGCAAATGCTGTGTAGCGGCGGTCTAAGAATATCCACTAACGCATATCATCACGTGGGTGTAAGAGATGACAGAAGAAATCTGAAACAAGAAATGGACAGCAGCATTATCCTGATAACACCTGCAAATAATAAAAAAAACTGTGATTGCTAACCCACCCGCTAAACGTAGCACCTATCTCAAAATCGCCCTAGCTAATATTATTAACAGCTGATATCTTATTGTATCAAGATTCAAAGTATAAACGTATCAAAAGTTCACTGCTGAACATAGGCCACCCCATAGATTGCTTCATAAAGGTGATATTTGCCAAAATTGAAACGCTTCGCAGGCGGATTGGTAACTGTAGTTTTTATTATTTTCTGGTTGTTATTAGAAAGACGCTACTGCCCATTTCCTGGTTTGTTTCCCCCTGTCGCCTCTTACATATACACTACATATTACACCCACAGGACGATATGAGGCAGTAGATATTCTTACACTGCCATTACACGGTAAACAATACTAACGTGAAATAGAAGCATCACGATGCTTTGTTCGTTATGGTACGCTTTGGAAACTGGAAAACGCGTCTCTACTGGAAAACGCGTCTCTAGTAAGAGAAAATACATGATACCTTGTCTTAAAAATGCGTCAGTGTAAATATATGTGGGCCTCTTAGACAGTCTTGCAAAACCAAAAAAGTATGCTACCAGCATGTATACAAAGTTTCATAATCTGAACAAATTTTCAAAACAATTTTTTCAGTTCACCTCACATACCTCCTCTACGGTCTGCTCGAAAGTTGCTAGCACATATTTCAGAGATAAAAATGCTTATCCATTTAGCTAATTTTTTATTTTAGGGAATAGAAAAAAGTCACACTATGCAAAATTGGTATTATTTTCCAATATATGCTGTTAGAATATATATTAAAACCTCATTTAGGCTGGCATTTAGAAATAATCTCAAGTTTAAACGCAAATGTTACCAAGTCAATTATTAAGAACATAAACACGTGACAAAAATTTATAATCAAAAACACTACCATTACATAACCCGGGATTGGATTTCGACTCACATAACGTTTACTTCGTGGTCTGGAGAACAGTTAGAGCAGCAAATAATCCCTTTTTGATTACAAAGCCTCGGTTTAGTTTGGAAAACTGCGTTTGTATAGAAGATCCTCGGAGTGTGCAAAATGTATAGAAATTTATAACAAAATTCCGAAATGTTTAGTTTTAGTTTATTGAGGTTGTTGTGGATTCAAAAACTTATTTGTTTTATGCTGTGATAAGAGTTATGAATAAGTATTTTAGATAATTAAATATGGTTGCATGAATATTAATTTTTGGTCCGATCTACGCAGAACTAGCTACATTATCTTGAAGTCTTGCAGTATTATGCTTGGGTTTGGATTTAATTTTATTAAATATGGAATCTCAAGCAGATGACAGCACTCAGTCATCTTCATCGTTTGGATGTTTTTTTTTAATTAAACAGTCTCGTGGATCAGACTTGGTAGGAATCAGTGTTCTTTAACGAGGATTTGTGTTTTATTAAATTTCATGTAATGGCGCGCGCGGGCAATAATATGTTTACGCTGGAAAGTCTGCAGTATGTTAACGAAGTTATTTTCATTACAAAAACTGTGTTTAGTACACTCACCAAATATAACAATTATTTCTGAATAATTGTTTTAAAATGTGTGGTAATACGTAGCTAATATTATATAAATTCGCAAGCCCGTCGTGCATGGAATATTGCTTCCAAATATGGATTGGTGTTGCAAAATGCCATCTTGCAGCTTTGGATTCAGTGGAAAGGCGTGATAAAAGGCGTATTTGAGACACCAATATGGTTAGAACCATCTTAGCAGTTTTGAGCACAGGTGCAAAGTAGCCAAACTTTCGGTGTTTTACTGGATAGATTTCGGTGAGTGTGCGAGGGAAATACATGACTTAACTCCTTCCTATCTTTTCCATCATCGGACCATCAGACACTCGTCTGGTTTCCACCTCTTTGTTGTCAACATGTCGACATACAGTGCATTCGAACCAAAAAGTTTGCTTCTTCGTTCATAATGCGTACAGTCAAGTCTGGCAACTTTACCAATCGAAGTTAACTTTGCCATCAGGGATTAACAGGTACAAAATTACGACTAAACGGGCAATGTAACGTTTTTCGAGAAATGCCATTTTTGGATAAAAACTCAATAACTAATTGACAGCATTGTTTTCGATATTGCTACATGAGAGTTAATTTTGGCATTTTATTTTAACTCAGAATTGTACAGGCGACCTAATCTCTTTGTTCAGTGCTCCGGAACTTTGTTAATTTTGTTTGAAATACATAATGTAGGTATCTAAATCTTTGTAATAAGGTAATATTAATAGTTAAATGGTGAAATTAATAGTTGGTGGTTTTATTATTTATCCATAAAACTGACTTGGCAAAGTTAGCATACTAGTGATGCCACGATGTGACGGTTACTTTGCCATGTTTTACTACAACCAAAGGTTCTCACTTTCAATCTATATTTTTAACCAATTACGGCGATTCAAAGAAAGGATTCTATTCTTGACAGTCTATGTATATGTATGTTTGTATAGATAGATGTTTCACCGTAGCAGCCTATTAGACAGATTTTACCAAATGAGTTGTTAATGAGTTAATTAGTTATTGTACTATATTTTTCTTATAACAACTGTACAACACTCACACATTATGCAAAATAAATAAATAACTAAATAAATAAGAAAAGAAAAACGATTCATCTTTATCAAAAGTGAAGGAAAAGAAGAGAATTCTATATTAGTTTTGCTGGGTATTAACAATTTTATTATTACTCAGTGTTTTTCATATTTTCAACTTAGTGTGTTGATATTAATTTGCACCAAATGAACAGTGTCATTTTTAATGATTATGAATGTTTTTCCAATGTGGGAAAACAATATTTAGGTTGATTACAATTTTTTTTATCTGATCGTAATAAAATGATAATGAGGACGAACAAAAAAACGAATACTTGATAAAAATGATTGTGACAAGCTTTTTCTTTGATCTATTACTGTAATTGATTTAAGTTTATTATTCCACCAATCTGATTTTTTATTTTAGAGGAGAGTATTTTGTTTGATATATTTTAGATTAAAAAAATATTGTGACAAGATTTAAATAAAAATATTAAATAAAGTACGTAATAAAGGATTTTTGACAACCCTGCCACATATTTTCAAGTTTGTATGAAAAATTGGAAAATTGGGGAGCAACTTTGCCACTACTGTAAACTTAACTATTTGCAATACAATTAAAGGAGGAAATCATAACTCTGAGTGTTGTGTATTATATAATGTGGTAAGCTTACCTTCATCCTTGAAGTCAAATCCTATTATTTTCATTAAAAACCCTGATGGCAAAGTTGCCACAAAGTGAGGTTAACTTTGCCATTTTCTATTTTTGAGTATTTTGTCTATTTAATATTAGTATTTTTTAAATCTATAATAAATACCAAATCTATGAAGAACATAATGTCAGATTTAACATTGAGGCTCACTCGGAGAGTACATTTTTTATTGGAAAACTGGTCGTAGATTTTTAAGACCTTACAAAAACGGCAAAGTTGCCAGGTTTTACCGTAAAGCAAAAGAGTGGAACAATTTGTCAGTATCTGTCTTTCCTCCTGATTATAGTGTGGATGTCTTCAAGGTAAGAGTGAATAGGCTTTTCATAATGATTTCTTATATTTACGCGAACACTACACATTGAATAAAACTGTTTTTACAGATTTTATCGCGTTTAATTTACTATTTTGATTCCCGGCGTTTCGGGTGCTTTACAGCACCCATGGTCACGGGGGGACTGAGGTGTTTGGTATCCCAATGTCATAGTTAGCCCGGCTACCTTCAGTTTTTTGAATATTAATTTTTGGTTCGATCTACGCAGAATGAGCTTACAGTATCATGTTCAGTCACTATTCACATGTTTATCTATTGAAGACTGCATCTCAATTGTAACTAGGAAGCTAGAAGAAAACAACATGCCTACAGAATATGCAGTATTACTCAAACATTGCCTCACATCTGGCTATCTATTGTGGAAGGAAGAATTCTACAAACAAGTTGATGGTGTGGCGATGGGCTCACCTGCATCTCCCATAGTCGCCGACATATTCATGGAGGACTTTGAGGAGAAAGCCCTTCTTACTGCTCCTGTAATTCATAGATTCTACAATTGGTAAGAAGATACTTTCACAATTTTACCATCTGACAAAGTAACTGCATTTTTAGACACCTTAATTCCATAAACTCTAAAATACAATTCACAATGGAGTTAGAGGCAAACAATTCTTTAGCTTTCCTAGATGTTTTAGTCATCCAATACCCTGATAACACTATTGGTCACACTGTGTATAGAAAAAAGACCCATAACAACCGCTATTTAAATGGTGAATCGCACCATCATCCATCACAGTTAGCTACCGTGGGAAAATCTTTGTTTCAGAGAGCACGAGGGATCTGTGACAGAAAACATCTGGCCGCTGAGCTTCAGCACGTCGAGCAAGTATTGCAAGACAACAAGCTTCGGGTCCCGCGCCTTTGTCACAGTGACCGAGTGAAGCCGACCACAGTCGAGCGTGTGCCTGCTGTACTACCCTATGTCAGAGGAGTCACAAACAAGGTTGGCTACATCTTGAAGCGAGCTTCCATCAAAACATACTTCAAGCCGCTGAAGAAGATTAGTCAATATTTACCATCCGTCAAGTGTCATATCCCTCTACAAGGTGCAGGAGTGTACAAGCTGGATTATGAATGTAGTCTCTCTTACATAGGACAAACAAAAAGATCTATTAAAACCTGAGGCACCGACGTTCTGAAATCTGCAGTCTGTGAACATGTTCAAGATCGTCCCCGCCATTACCTAAGATTTGATAGACCACAAATCCTCGCGAAAGAACACCGATACCTACCAAGGATGATACTAGAAGCTATTGAAATAAAAAAACATCCTAATTTCAATAGTGAAGATGGATGGGTGCTGTCATCTGCTTGGGATCCTATAAGTAACAAAATTAAATCCAAACCCAATCATTACACTGCAAGACTTCAAGATACTGTAAGCTCATTCTGCGTAGATCGAACCAAAATTTAATATTCAAAAACTGGAGGTAACCGGGCTAACTATGACATCGGGACGTCAAACATTTCAGTCCCTCGCGTGACCATGGGTTGCTGTAAAGTACCCGAAACGTCGGGAATTAAAATAAGTAAATTAAACGTGATAAAATCCGTAAACATAGTTTAATCAATTATTATTAGTTGTTATAATAACATTGTATTATGTACGTTTAATGATAATTCTCCATTTATTAAAACTGGTTTATAGCGCTTTTTACCTGCCAATATTTTTCTTTGTTTTCTAAGCTTAACTCGCAGAGAAAGCCACATAGAATTAATTAAGTAAGCCCGCCCTGTGTACTTACCATAAAGATGCTTACAATTATGACTAAAATTTAAATTAATAAAGCAAGGAGGCCACCCCTACACATTGAACTGTTGAAGTGTGATAAATAAAAAGTGTTTTTTTTTTAAAAATAATTGCCTTAAAATTATATTGCTAATAAAATGAACATTTTGTGTAATAAATATTTTGATTATGATAAACTGAAACTAAATATAAATAGAAGATGAATTAACTAACAACTAATTCAAAATCCTATTACAAACAGGGATACTTTACCCGAATGTTAACAATTTATTGGACCACAGAAATCTTCTCATTTATCGTAGTTCATTCAGACATTTATAATACAAATTGCGAAATTTTGTGCACAGTGTAGTAGTACTAGTTTTGAGAAATGGATAGATTACTTACAGTCTTCATAACATTATAGCATATTTCGTTACTTTTGGATTTGTACATATTAAAATAAACAATAAATCCATCTATCCAAACATTACAGTCTATAAAAGTCCACTGCTGAACATAGGCCTCCCTCATAGATTGCATCATGGGGGGATTTTTCCATAGTTGCCACGCTTGGCAAGCGGGTCGGAAATCGCAGGTTTTTATTATTTTGAGTTATTATCAGGAAGGTGCTGCTGCCCATCTCCTGTTTCATCTTCCCTCTGTCGCGTCTTACGACACCCTCGGAACGATATGGGGTAGTGGATATTCTTACGCCGCACTTCACGGTCAACAATAAATGTTTGAACGTTACGTTTAAAATACAGTAACATGTAACTTATACATATTTAATATTACAACCACTGTCATAAACTACTGCTAACATAAGAATTTTAAGCTTAAATGTTAATGGTTAACGGTTAACGGGAATATTAGTAGTAATAACAGCACTGCTGTAGTAATACTTTTATAAAAAACGCGAGGGTTTATCTTTACACAATCAATATCGAATTTATTTTTTGCTGCTTTGTTGTACGAACCCTCACTCAATAATTTTTGCTTGTAATATATAATAGAAAGTTTCTAACGAGATTTTTTCTTTGAAAAAGGTATTTGAAAAGACGGTAGTATAATGATTTTGTAATTTTATTCTCTAACGGTGACGGCGTACAAACAATGCGTAACAGCAAAGAATAGTTAACGACTTGTAGCGACGGAGTGAACCTTTAAGATCATCCATCTTATAAACCGTCATGTAGCAGTATAAGAATATCCACTACCAGACACGACATACACGACGACAGAGGGAAACTGGAACAGGATATAGACAGTTGCATCTTCTTGATAACAACTCAGAATATTAAAAAACTGAGGTAGCCAACATGCCTGCCAAGCATGGCAAATATGGCAAAATCCCCCCTATGAGATCTATGTTCAGCAGTGGACTTTTATAGGCTGTATAATTTAAGTTTGCGTAAATAACATTCTGTTAAACATGCACTCAGATATACGCACCTACTCTTATTTTTCTTCTTATTCTGCAATCCTTTATCTATACTTTATATATTTATACATAAACAGTACCGACATTTAGGCACGAACGCGATAAGGAAACGCTCGTCTATGAATTTCAAGAAGTGCATAGGAAAACAAGTAAACAGTATTATATATTTAATACAATGTTGTATCAAAATTAATCGCCAGACATTTCATATTTTTTTTACCTTTTAATGGGTCTTCACCTATGCGATTGCCGTTCTGCAGTACTGGCCATTTCAAATCTAAATAATTTTTGTTTGGATAAGAATTCTAATTTCAAATTAATTTTATTTTAAAAACATGGAAATTTTTTTCAAAATTAGGCATTTCTTTATTGATTAGCGTTATGTTTTTATTGTATTTGAATATTTTTTTATTCGAGTAACTATGGAATATGAGTACCATCGTGGCAGCAACGCGACACAAGCGGCACGCAACATCAACGATGTTTTCGGAGCAAATACTAAAAACGAACGCACCACCTGTTATTGGTTTGCTCGCTTCCATTGTGGAAATTTCGTCCTGAAAAATGAACCCCGTGGACCTCCGAAAACTTTGGTCGACAATGACGAATTAAAGGCGATTGTGGAAGCTGATGATACTCAATCTACGGCTGAATTAACAGCTTCTGCAGTTAGCATCAAAATAATATTGGTCCATGTGCGTCAAATTGGCAAGGTAAAAAAGCTTGACATATAGGTGCCCCACTATCTCAATGATCGCCAGCGCGAAGTACGCGTACGCGTACGTGCCTTACACTGCTCCAAAGGCACAAACACGAAGGAATTTGGAACCGAATTGTTGCCTGCAACAAAAAATGGATTCTGTTTAACAATCGCAAGCGCTCAGCAAGTTGGTTGGATCCTGGTTAAGCACCTAAACAATGTTCTAAATGAAAACTTACCCCTAGAAAAGTGATGATCACTGTTTGGTGGTCTAGCGTTGGTGTGATTCATCACAGCTTCTTACCAAACGGGATAAGCATTACTGCAGATGTTTACTGTGAAGAACTGAACACAATGATGAAGCTCGCACTCCAACCAGCATTGGTCAATCGCTCGTCCCCGCTGATCCTGCACGACAACGCGCGACCTCATACTGCACAACAGGCGGTCTCCAAGTTACAAGAGTTGAAAGCTCTCCGTCATCCGCCTTACTCACCAGATTTTACGCCTACAGATTTCTACTTCCAGAATTTGGATAAATTTGGAGCGGGAAAAAATGTCAATACCCGAGAGGCAGTACAAAATGCCTTTGAAAAATTGGTTGCCTCCTGTATAGCTGATTTCTTCAAGAAGGGCATCAATAAACTGCCACTGCGTTGGCGAAGATACGTCGATTGCATGGGTGATTACTTTGATTAATAGAAATAAAAAATATAGTAAAAAATTACGTTAACTTATTTCATAAAAAATGGCAATTTCATAGGTAAATACCTAATATAATATACTACTATCGCTTCTAATGGTCCAATGGTACAAAAATGGTTAAACGAACTGGTTTAGCTAAACAAAAGCCTAAAATTTCGGACGTATAGACTGACGGAAGGACGGAGAGAAATACTTTGCCATCTAATTAATAAGTAATAATAAATACTATATATAATTAATTTTACTATGTGATACGGCTTCTGCCTAGGAATCCATTTGGGCCACATTTTTTTACAAAACTAATTTACAAACAAACTTACAGTTCACATGTTTGTAAGCGGTTAATCCAGTCCATGGACAGCAGCTCATATCTACAAAATACAGAAGGCTGCAGATACGTGGTCACTTGTCACCTATGAGGAATAAGATGACAGCCTGTAATTACACCGGCTCTCTATACCACTCAAACCGGCACAGCAGTGTAGGCACTACTATTTGGCGGCAAAACTAGGAAAGAGAGTAGTGCCTACCTTGACGGATTCCTTGGCAGAAAAGAAGTCTTCTTCTTCTTCTTCTTCTTCCTTTATGGCGATTACAGAAAGAAGTCCTACCACCTTATAACTTTCAGCTGTTGCTACCGTCAAGTAGGAGCTTACACGGCTGTATTCTAGTTTGAAGGGTGAGAAGTCAAATAAAATTCTATTATTAGAAGATAATAAATTTGACACATTGTTAATACGGTAAAAGTGCGACTTTTCTCCGCCGTAAAAATGTAATACTTGCTCTTTGTAATAAATCACGTTAAACATAAATTTTTGTGGTGAGCAGATTTAATATGAAAATGTTAATGGAAATGTGGACATAAAAAATATTACTATATTTTAAATTTTTCGTAGTAAATTCAGCAAAAAGGAGCACTTATGGACTTACAGATATTTTCCCTGTAAGCATTTCATGTAGATGATATAAATTTAGCAAATATATCAAATAAGGTTACTTATAGGTAAAATACATCCGTACTTCACTGAGGTTTTTTCAATTTATATGATTGTTTGGCATCCATGGATTTGCCAGCCACTAACGACGTTGAAAAAGAAATTTCTAATGTAAATTATGAAAAAATTCATTGTTGGTTTTTGAAAACAAAACCTTAACCTTAATTACGTTGCGTTGCAATTACATTGATAATATCTATTGTGTCGAAGCCGTATTCAGATACGTCCTAACTTAAAAACTGTTTGCTCATTTTTTAATCATGTAAATTTTAAAGGATACGCATATTGTGCGCTGCGAATAATTTCACGAACAATTTTATAATTACTATAACCGGTTTAATTTAACCGGAATGTGAGTGGCGGAGTAAGAATATCTATTGACTCATACCATCCCGTAAGTCCCGTAAGTGCCGTAAGTGGCGACAGAGGGAAATTATTCGTGAAATAATTCGCAACGCACAATATGCACTTGAAGTGGCAATGGGCTGGTCATATAGCTCGAAGAACCGAGAACCGATGGGGAAGCAAGGTTCTCCAGTGGCAGCCTCGTACCGGTAGGTGAAATGTGGGGCGGCCCCCCACTAGATGGAGTGACGACCTGGTAAGACATGCAGGAAGTCGATGGGTGTAGGCTCGGGACCGTGCTTTGTGATATTATTTGGGGGAGGCCTATGTTCAGCAGTGGATTTTTGGAGAGCTGTAATGATGATGATGATGAATATGCACTTCGTACAAAGTTATAGTACACAATATCATGATAAAGATGGCTATGCATTCCCAGATATCAATAATTTTAAGACGACTATTCTTTCCGTTTTTACGGCTCAAGATCAGTCTGGTTATGCACCACTTTAAATTATTTACAGTATTAGATATACAGAACAGGGAAGTAAATGGAACTTAAATTACTGTTATGATAAACATTTTAAAACACGATCAGGGATTTTATTTTATTTAATGTTGCTACGCTAAGGCAGTGCTATAAGGTGTGATACCTAGGGCTAGATCACCACTTACCACCATAAGTCAACGACTGGCCTAAGTTAAAATATATACAAAAAAGTTCTTTGCTTACTATCAATTATTTTGTTAACACATATTTTTTATTTGGAATAAATGCTCTAAAACTGTCCTACACCGTGTCAATCAAAGTATCACTGATGAAAATGTAAAAAAAATGAATATAAATTAAATTGATTGATCGTAAATTAAAAATATCGAACGGCTATAAAGAGACTCATATATAAATTTGGTTAAGGGGTGGCAAAACACATTAATTATGTACCTACATGTGTGTACGTATGTAGTGTGTACATAGCTTTTGACTGATTTTTTTTAGTATGATTAAATAATTGAAGAATATTACTAATATTCATGACAGCAGTCAATGCTAATAGTTAGTAGAATTGCTAGTATTGCTTTAAAAAAATATAAATTTTAAAGAGCAGCGAGCTACTAGGACCACGTTTAGCCAAAAAGTATGTGTATAGACTGAAAGTTGAGAAATATTAATTTGACGCATTAATATTTTCTGGTCTAAGAAAACCTTTTGCATTTTTTTATTTAAAGAAATATATTCCGAAATAAACTTGATTAACAAACCTCGGACAGTAAACGAATTAAGTTCCAATAGAATCGAGCAAAACCCTTTTCCAATGCACAGATTGACGCTAAATGAGTAACGAGATAAAGAGAGGAAGCAAATTAAAACGAGACTTAAAGAGTCCGATGTAACTGCAGTGAATAGATTCGTAATCAGAGTTTTCCCTAAAACTCGTGCACAAATAAATAAAAGGTTTAACAAAAAATAGTTATGAAATAGAAATAAAATGAATGAATGAAATGATAAGCCATTTTGAAGTTAAAGTTACAGCCTATATACATACGCTGCGCTGCTGAACAGGGGTCGCGTCTCATTTCTGAGAGGTTTTTAGGGCAAAGATGAGCCGAGCTGTACCAATGCGCGTTGGCAGACTTCACATGACTTCGAAATTTATGTTTTTAGATATGCCGGTTAATCAGTGCCGGTGGGGATTGAACCGGGCTGCTTGAATATTTTGATATTATTTTTATCCCAAAGTAGTCGTACCGGAACTAGATCCATTTCATTAATTTATTCATGAATGAATCATCAATCATCTAGTAGAATATTAACTAAGCAACATATTATAAAGATTTACTGCTTCGAAATG
Organism: Parnassius orleans; assembly: GCA_029286625.1. NCBI lineage: Eukaryota > Metazoa > Arthropoda > Insecta > Lepidoptera > Papilionidae > Parnassius > Parnassius orleans. The sequence goes on from JAGSMP010000018.1 coordinate 8,448,427, forward strand.
AAATAAAATATCTTTATGTATTTTATAGTATTGTAATTCCTATATATTTGGAAGATGTTTTCCAGATGTTTGGAGAATATTTTATAAAAAATACTGTAAAATAGTTAAAAGCAAAAAATTAATTAAGAAACATGTACTATAAAAAAAATTGACTGCCTCGTCGGTAGAGGTCGCAGGCGCATTTGTTGATCATGTAGTCCGGGTTGGGCCAAAATCAATAATTGGGTTTTTCTATCATGAAATAGTCAAAAGAAGCCCGAAGTCAGGAAGTACAGTGTTTCACCCTATATCTCAGAAAACTTTTAACTCAGACTTTTAGTCCTGAGCCTGATCTAACTCCGGTCATGAAAGATTGCCGTCCCATCGGACTAGAAGAGACAGGGAATAGAGAGTGCACCTGTGTTTGCACACACATACGCGTGCACTATAAGAAAGTCTTTGTTATGAGATTTAGATATTGTAATTAAGGTTGGCCAAATAACAGGCATACAAATTTTTTAAAAGTTACTATATATAAACAAAAATTACAAGGTATTTTAAAAAAAAAATATGTAGACTTGGCAATTACGTGTGGAATGCAACATTTGTCAAATGTTTCAATGTCAAATTTCTTATCACATTTTCGGACACCTCCGGTGGTATCCCACTGACTACGTCTCAGATATTCTGTTTTAAGTATTGAAGATTCATCGACTTGTTAGCATATACACGTCCCTTTAGATAACCCCACAGAAAAAGTCAGGAGCTGTCAAATCCTGTGATCTTGGCGTCCAATTAATATCACCAAAGTCAACCTTTCTTGAAATTAATTGACCTGAAAACATTCGTCTCAATGTTGGGATTGTGTCACGTACCGTACGACATGTGGCCCCATCTTGTTGGAACCACATTTTTTCTAAGCCCAACTGATTTATTTGATGATTCAAAGAATTGTTGGCCATCCCAGGGTAACGATCTCCATTCACTGTTACAGCAGCACGCGTAGCATCTTTAATAAAGTAGGGTCTAATTACTCCTCCTGACCAAATTCCATACCAAACTTTTACTCGACGAAGATGCAGTGGTCGTTCGTAGATCAACGAAGGCTGTGCTTTGCCCTAAAAGCGCAAATTTTGTATATTGACAAGTCCACTGAGGTCGAAACGGGCTTCGTCATTCTTAATGATGTTATGATGAAAATCTGTGTCGCTTTCCAATTTCGTTAGCACTAAACTGCTGAAATTACGACGGCGTTCATCGTCCCGAGACTTAAGTTCTTGGGTTATCTGAACCTCATATTGGAAAACACCTGGGTCTTTTTCCACAATAATCTCCAGAGAGGTCCTCTTAATTTCCAGTTGTTGAGAACGTCGCCTGGTAGACAATGTTAGATCGTCTTTTAATATTCTGCTCTGTACGAACTCTTACGTAGTGAAGGTAAGCGATTTTTACCGCAAATTGGTCGCAATTTTCTCAACGTTTTCGCAATAGAAGATTGATTTGAGTCGAACGTTTTGATAATTAAAACACGTTCCTCAAGAGAAAAACGCTTCATTTCGAATTTGCCGTAGCTACACAAAATAAAGAATTATTTTGAGTAGCTTTACACAAAATAATTATTTCTACCGTAAATTGGTCGCAATTTTCTCAGCGCTTCCGCAATAAAAGATTGATTTGAGGAGAACGTTTTGATAATTAAAACACGTTCCTCTCTAGAGAAAAATGTATTACTACTAAACTAACAAGTCAAACGATAAAATATTCCAGTATAAATTTAATAAAAAGCAAAAGAAAGTCACGTTGAATGAAAAATTATAAATGGGACATAATTTGCGGGTTTACAAAAGCGGTATGGATCAGTCACGATTATTCCAATGTATTTAGGAACTCGTGTGTTTCTTAATTAGCTAATTATCAGGTTGAATTAGGTACACGAGGGTGGGAATTAATGTGAACCTGTTTTGTGTCACAATGCTGACTACATTTATGCTACTCAACTAAAAATTATTTAAAATCTTTAATAGTTCATACAACAGATGTAAAATACGAGTATTATGACAGTACTTTGTATTGTGAGAGCCGTGGTAGCTCAGGGGCTCGCGTCAGGGGAAGCGATAAGGTTCGATCCTCGTTAGAACCAACAAAATTGTTGATTGCAATTTTAAATTCTGATTTATCACGTGCTCGATGGTGAAGGAAAACATCGTGATAAAATCTTCATCTCTGAAAAATAAAAATAAAGTATTTCGAACACTTCCAAAGTCCGTCAAAATGCAATTCATTGAGAGCATACCTATGCCCAGGAGTTGAACGTATAAAGTTCGTATCTTTAATTTTGCTATATTAATAATTAATGTTGGTCTAGTGAACATTGGTGCGACTGTAGGTCATGTAGTCCCAGGAAGTGATCCCAGGTCAGGCCAAAAGTAGTTATTGGATTTTGCTGACAAGATAATCGCAGTAGCAGCCAGGGGTCAGCAAGGTGGCGGTGTTTCACCCCCATACCTCGGAAAGAATGTAAAGCCGTTAGTCCTACGCCTAATCTCTTTCTGGTCGTGTCGGTTTGCCATCCCATGGGGCTATGAGAGTGAGGGAATATGGAGTGGAAATGTGCTTGCACCCTCGTGTATTATAATCCTTTCCTACACCGATGGCAAGTATGTGTTGATACTGGCTTCCTTCAACTAAATTCGTTCTGAAGGACAATATTATGAAGGATGCGGGTTTGGAATTAAAATAAAATAATGAATTGGGTGCGAACTTGGAATTCCACATTCAAAAAAAAAATTCGAGGTAGTTTTTGCGCGAAGCGTGTAGTAGCTGAGGATCTACACTAAAGTACCGTGCAATTAAGTTTCTGAAAGCCTAACATTTAATAGCAAGACTGAATAAAGAAGCGAAGATTATTTTGGCGGCTCCGTAGCGAGGTGGCAAGCCAAAGCCGTGAGCTGGGCTCTAAGCCACCACAAATTATTAGCTATAAATAATTTTTACGTGTTTGGATGTGTACCCTTTGGAAATTTATGTACGAAAACCGCCTCCACGATACAGGATAAAATCCTAGTGTAAAGGTAATATTATAAAAAGTGTGACGATTCCACGAAGTGGAAAGGTCCACACAGTTCAGCTGGATGGTAAGTGGATGATGTTGCTTGTTGTATTGTTGATTCTTGATTAAAAATTAAAATTCAGAATGCGTTGTTTTCATCCCTGAGCACTAATATGGATTGCCTTGTTAACAGTGTAATAAAGTTTTCGATCTTCAGCTCTAACTACAAATACACAAAAAACAGCATAATGCAGTTGTTTTATGTTGGCATAATATGGTTGGAATAATATCGCTGGCATAGCTGCAGCATGGCTCAACCACGAATTACTCCTAGGTGTTGAAATTCATTTACTTATTTTGTAAACTTATTGGGTCAAACGAGCTAACAATCTACCTTGAGGTAAGGTGCCACTGTATCCTAGACGTTTGCCATCAACTTTATAAAAATAATGAAATTCTATTCAATATTTTAGATATTTATAAGCAAGCTGTAGAGCGCGACTAGCTCTCATTGTCTATTATGCCAAGTGTAAACAGGTGTTCTATAGATACTGATACATAGATGAAGCGGTTAAATAGTGACGGGCCATGGTTGATGCTTGTGTGTTAATTTCATTAAATTTATAATTTTAATTAGTTAAAGTAAAATGTTAAAGTTACAGCCTATATACGTCCCACTGCTGGGCTCAGGCCTCCTCTCATTTTTGAGAGGCTTTTAGGGCAAGGAAGTGTCCGCCGCGCTGCCCCAATGCGTGTTGGCGAACTTCAAATGTCTTAGAAATATTTTTTTCTTATTTCTCAGACATGCAGGTTTCCTCACGATGTTTTCTTTTACGGCCAAGCACGTGGCACGTTAGTTAAAGTAATAGGTAAGTATTTAGTATATGTTGTGGCGGAAGCCTTGGGGTTGTTTTTTGGTGAAGCAGCACCACTGTCCCCGTTTGACAAGGGCTCAGTTGTGCTGCCGCGTATTGGCTCCTTTATAACCAAAAGGTCTAATCACACACTTATAATTTTATTCCACACTTCTTATTATAAGCTTACTAAAATTCTCACAAAGTTTTATAAGGAATATATACCCTACACCAATGAGCGCAGAAACTTCAGTGGCTGTATGCCCGCGTTCATTTATTAAGGAAGCCATAATAATAACCTAGAAGCGCTCTGATTGGTCGACGATTTGATTGGTCAATATTTCACCAAAAGCAAACAATACCTTTTTATTGAATTAGTTAGGTTACTTAGGTAATTTCAATAACAATGATTAATAATCAAATTAACAATTATTTATGTTTACAATTTAAAACAATATTTGAATTAAATTTGATAATTGAATAAATGGTTGTTTTAATGGAGTAACGTGTCAATAAAGAGATTTATAAACCAAAAGAATTTTATAGAACTAACTAGTTACATATGATGTTTCTAATAAATTACTGTTATTTAATTGTAATATTAATAATTGGACACTATTGATTATTATAATAATTAAACGTCAGCGCAAAGTTTAGGCTTCGTCAACAGAAGATGTCTTTGCGGCGACACGGCCATTCTGATCGGCGGTGCGCGCTCTGCACCTGCTGCGAATAATCTTCTATCTCTATTGACCTGTTAACATAGTATTTATTTGTGTAAATAATGGCCTTGATTGGTAACCATACCCAATAATGATGAAATGATCAAATAGCAAGTTAGGTATTGAAAAGCACACTTAACTTTACTAATGAAACCACATTATTTCGATTGCATTTGTTAATATGTAAAGTTACAGATTGTAATTGTACTCTCAATAAGGTATAGTTTTGTTTTCATTCTCACGTGAAGGTAATGCTCTGTGATAGACACAAAGACTTGAAAGAATAAATGAAGTAGGATCAGGAACACCGCTCTGTGATAGACATAAAGTCTTTGATCTGATGGAGAGTAAGGTAAGGAGCTTAGGACCATTGTTTAAATATTACTTATTTTACTTTTTTTTAAAAATTGTTTACATATTAATTATTATATTAGTACATTTTTTTTTAATTAAGTCGAAACAACTAGAAGGCGGGCGTGAACTTTGTCATTATAGATATTATGAAATAACATTTTCTGCGCATTCCGTATTAACGGAATACCGCACTCTTCTGTTGGTAGTAAGCTTTCAGTGGAACACTCTTGCTGGGATAGAATGCTTGAAATAAAAAATAAATTCTCTTGCATCAGTGTCTTATGAGCAATTAAAACATGTGCTTTATTTTTTTCTTCCAACTGTACATAGTTCTTTAACCGTAGCAAAAAGCACAATAAGTATACAGTCCCATGTCCTTAGCAGCAACTAGCAGAAATATTAATTTTTCATTTAAACTATAACCTAAGTAATGTAATAAATTAATTAAATCACGTTTCTGTTGATGTTATTAATTAATATCTTGAGTACTTTGAAGAATAATTTTACTTAGTTTTATATTTATGCGCATTGCTTATTGTGAAATTAAATTACTGAAAAGTCTTACATGGGTGGCATTATATAATATTAAGAGAAATTGGCACTCATGTGCGACTTCTTAAATTTGGCTGTCTTATTAATAACCAACACCAGTAATAGTTATGGAAAGTTTCAAACCTGTTTTCAAGGAATTTTATGATAAGATCTAAAGAATATTAATACCTGTCGAGAATATTGAAAAATACCTATTATTCACAGCAAATTTTTTTGTGATTTTTGATAAAACGTCTTTCGATATTTTTATGATGCATTAATTATTTTATCTAGAATGCAAAGTGGTTTAGTTTTAGAAGTTTCACAAACTAGATGCTGCACACAACGACCGAATCGAATAAGCTTGTTCATAGTTGTTCTAGTTGGCAATTCAAAATAAAGTTTGTTGTGTATTTGTATGGTAATGATCATATCAAATGAATTACGTTTTGTGCACAAATACGTTTTACGAGGTGACCTGTGGACTATAATAATAATTTTATTGTTAATTTTGTTGTTGTTGGTGATGATAATTTGGTAAATATTGTTGTCAACAGACTTTAGACATCAAACATAGACCTATGTCGAAACCTCACGACTTTATGATTACTTCTAAAACTATCTCTTCTTAACAGCTTAAATATTCGATAAGTAAATTGTTAATAAAAACAACATGTTAAATTTTCGTAACTTTATTCTTGGGTTTTTGTTTTTAGGTTCTAAATCCAGCGTTGTATTTATTCCGAGCTATCGACGCCGTTACATGTCTTAAAAATGAGACCGAGACAAATATTCAACGTTTTGTGACGAATAGCAAAGCTATCAGGTTCAGTTTAAATTGTCGCGACTAGACGGCTGGGGATAAAACGTTAAAATATCTATCCATGGAAATATTATTTAACAAACAATTTTTAATTATCACCAGTTCTTTGTTCAGATTTTATTTTATTCACGTCTTTTACTTTTACACTATTATGCCTTGATAGTTTTGGGGGCTAAGCTCTCACTTTAAATTTCACAGTAGGCAAACAACTGGGGTTCGATTCCCACCAACAAAATCGTTAATTGAATTTTCAATCGAGGATAGATTGTTTATGAACCATAGCATCCACTTACCATCAGGAGGACTGTATTCCTTTGCTACCCTTACTTTTATTTAAAAAAAAAACTAGTTGTAATGCAGCCCGCACTACAACTAGTTCTTTTTCTGTGAATTTTTTTCTGCAGAAAAGAGTCCACTTCGCTCTATGGCGTGTTGGCGGCCCTCACATGTCCTCGAAATACTTTAATCATTCTTACGCACACAGCATGCATTCTCCACCGGCATTGTACAGGGGGGTCATGTGGTGGCCCTGTTGTCGAAACGCACCGAAGTCTAAATCGCGCTATCAAAGTTCTGAAGTTAACGCACTATATATAAAATAGTACCGAAATAACACATGGAGCGTTGGCCGCTCCCCGGGCAGAACACCTTGCCCGACGAGACTCTCCCCTTTTCCTTCCACGGCCACATATTTATTTCATTTATATTTAAAAAAAATTAAACTCTAACCTTATTCATTTTCTGGAACCAAAATAATTGGACGATTATGCGTTTGATTGGAAATGAAATTTATTTTTTGCGCCAACTCTTAATTACTTTTTGATCTAAATAACACTTGCATTGAAATTGTTTCTTTTAATATATTTCGTTAATCGATTTATTCGAAAAGATCTTTGTGATATCGTCGTATCGTCGATTATGTAAAACTATTAAAAATTGTAATGAAGCTAATACTTAAATGTTTTAATTTCAGGCACACACCTTGCCAGTAGAAGCTACAACTCCTTCAAGTGAAGATGATTTCATCGAGGATAGTGATGATAGCGTCAAAGAACCCAATTTTGTTATTGGTCGTGGTATGCTCAGAAGAAGCTTTTGTAATAGTCAGGATGAAGAAATAACTGGTAACTTACTTTCTGAATCTAGAAGTATACTACAGCAGGAAGTGCATTAAAACAATCCCGATTTGAATTGCGATATGGCTTCACCTAATTTTGAAAACTTTCCTAATTCTAATGCAATTCAAAATATAACACGACAAATCTATACGTACCACGAGTAGGTATATAGAACGCAGTTTTGTCACGATCTTTTTCATAAATAGGTATTTGCCAGAATGCTTTAGACAAATTGATACTGCTCAAATATTTAGCGTTTTAAGATTATCTAATATCTCGGAAACATACACACACACACGGAACAAACTAGTTGTTCGATAATGATGCGTAATTTATCTTGTGCTAATCTATAGTACTGCTGGCGGATGGGCAGTGAATCTCCGGTATCAATTTGATGTTCTATCAGATGAGTGGGTCCAAGTCTTACTCTCTACTAAGATATTAATTCGAATTTTCTGATGATATTATTTTCCGAATTCTTTTGGACTTCATTAAAATCATCATAAGAACGTAAGGCTATAGAATTATTATTAGAAGAAGATATTTGCTTCTCGTTAGTATGAGATAGTGAAATAGACCTAGAGAATTTTGGGAATAGCTTGAATTTCTTCCAAAAGTCTACACCTAAAATGAGCGGTGATGTAACCGTCGGAATAATATAGGCTTTTAGGTAATTAAATTGGTTTTCAAAATTAACGGGAAGATTAATATACCTGACGGCAGAAAATTTATGATCGCTAGCTGAAATAAATGATTGAAGGGTGTTGGATTTGATAATGGTTAAGTTAGAAGAAGAAGGTAGGTCAAGATGGGAATTGTTACCTAGTATTGTAAAAGCTGAGCCAGAATCGAGCAATCCACACATAGGTTTGTTTCCTACTGTAATGGTGACTTAAGGGCGTACATCAGAGTTAGGTTTTTTATCGAAAATTGTTGCAATAGAATAACTCAAGAAGTAATTTTTTATTGTAGTAAACCAATTTTTCCAGTCTTCCATATTGAAGTTAGAAGATGATTTCGATCTACCATTTACCTCTGAAATGCAACAATCTTTGCTAACTAGTTTTTTGTTTCTGTTCAGAGTCATATTTGGGACAATTAGGGTAAATATTTTTTTTAAACCGCATTTAAAGCAGACCGGGTAACGTTCCTGTTTACATTGTCTCAACGAATGGTTATTAGTACGGCAACGTGGATAGAAAACCGGCATTCGAGCCGAAGTACTAGGGTTAGCTTCAATAGCTGATATTGGTACATTGGTACCAGATTTATAATTTTGATAGAAATTATTATTTGACTGGGTGTTAAATTTTTTACTAAAACATTGATTAATATTCATAAAATACGATTAACTTAAACATTATCACAACAAAAGAAAAATAAGTAACACTTAAATGAAAATAATTACCGCTGCTCTAGACCAAGCGGCGAGTCATAGGGAAGCGTGGTCACACACCTATTTACCAAGCGCCAGCTTGGAGCGCAGTGATTCAATTTTTTGTTCTTAACGACCACTCCAATATTAAATCACAGCCTAGTTATACGACAATTCAAGGTCAACGCGAAAGGCTCAACTGACGTTTTATTAAATAAATATTCCTGGAAGAGATATCTTAACGCCAAAAAATATTAGAAAACGTCAGGTCACATTCAATTAAGCGACAAAATTACAAGAAGGAAAAATATCACTAAACTACTTATTTTTGTTAATCAGACCTGGTAAAAAATATCTAAATGACAAATAGCTAATATTAAGGACAGGTAAAAAGGTAAGAGGCTGCAAAAATTAAAAATTTTACATAGGAAAAAATAGCCAAATAAATTTTTAGTTTTTTGTAAGTTCGGGAAAAAGTGACTTAATACCAAAATAATTTATACCAAAAACAGGATAAATTTACTAAGTAGAATTACGGTAGGTTACAAATTGTCCTAAACGTAATATTTTTTAAAATGACGTAAATTTTCGTCGGTTGGTCGCCGAAAACTTCAAAAATCCTCGAATTTTAAAATTACTAAGCGACATTAAATTCATCGTAGGAGCATGAAAGTAGGACCAATCGACGCAGAAAAAAAATCTGATTCCAGTTATATATAACTCAATATCGACCAAAGTGTCGCTTGGTAATTTTTCCTTTCCAGCGTCGATTATACTTCAGTCTATTTCCTTCGCCACGAGAGTGCAAGAGGCAACTTCAAATTTAAAAAAATTAAGTAAGTACAAAAGAAAGTTTGTTGTTAGTTTTTAATATCAAAGGTAAGTAATTACACTGTTTTTAAAAGTTGTTTTCTTATATTTTATCTCCCCTCCCCTATATATTGCCTCATATTTGACTCCCGTATATTTGTCATAGTTGCCACACTTGGCAAACGGGTTGGCAACCGATTTTTTTTTATTTTTAGTCGCTACTGCACATCTCCTGATTTGTTTCTCTCTGTCGCCTCTAGACATGAGTGATAAATAACATGACCGTGATCATCCTAAAAGTCACGATGACTAACTGCGTTCCAAAATAATGTTGTTCCTTCGCGCCACCACCGTACTATTTTCTCCGTTACTCCTGTCACTGATTTAACCAAGCAAAAGGAACTACGCGTTCCTTGTTACTGTGTAAGAAGGTACGTTGAAAGTACTGTGTACAGAAACGGTACACCGAATAATCGGCTAGGTTAGGTGAAATTCGTATATTTCAAAAATAATAATTAGAATGGTACTTATAACATAGCCACGTAGCTTAGGTAAGGAAGATAATAAAAATTCGACTACTGAAATATAAACCTAATACTAAATCTAAAATGCATATATAAAGTCATGTTATAAGTCGTTCTAATGTTCCAAGTAGTTATCCAATGTTATGCCAACGTGACAAAGTCACAATGAATGTTTTTTCACTGTGACTTTTTGTAACCGGAATGTCGGTCACGGTTATATAAAAATAACACTTTTCCCCAAGTCGAGTCACCTCTTACGACACTCACGGGATGATATGGATATTTATATACCACCACTACACAGTAATTGATAATTTCTCAAAACATTTTATTTATCGACAACGTCTTGCAATCGTCGTTTCTCTAGCGCTCACTTGACCTTCATACAAATAATTAGATATTTAATTGTTGACATTTTTTTTATTTTTGGATACGAGGGTGGATTGAAAAGTACTCGGCCTAACCAAGAAAATAAACACATACTAAATCAGTAATATTTTTATTTTTCTACATAATCACCATCAAGTTCAATACACTTTTGCCACCTCCCCTTCCAAGCATTTAGACCGTTGAAAAAAAATGATTCTTCCTTAGAGTCAAAATATGCGTCTACAGCTGCTTTGACCTCGTCGTTTGTCGAAAATCTTTGACCTCCCAAGTGCTTTTTTTAGGTTAGGGAACAGAAAGAAGTCTGATGGTGCCAGATCAGGTGAATACGGCGGATGCGGTAACAGTTCAAAGCCACAGTTGTGAATTTCAGCCATTGACTGTACTGACGTGTGAACACGGGCGTTATATTGATGAAACAGGACTTTTCTTCTGAGCATTCCTCGACGTTTTTCTTTTATTTCCTCTCGTAAACGACGTAGTAAGGTGCAGTAGTAATCAGAGTTTATAGTCTGACCCCTTTCAAGATAATCAATCATAATCACACCTTTCGAGTCCCAGAATACTGAAGCCATCACCTTATTTGCCGACAAAATCGACTTAGCCTTTTTAAGGGGTGGTGAACCAGGTCTTCTCCACTGTTTTGATTGTTGTTTTGTTTCCGGTGTACAGTAATGAACCCATGTTTCGTCCATAGTAACAAAACGATTCAAAAAATCATCTGCATCGGCTTCAAATAACTCCAAACAGTCGCGTGAAATAGTCAATCGCGTCCTTTTTTGTTCAACTGAAAGCAGTCGCGGAACCCACCTCGCAGACACCTTGTGGAAACCCAACTCGTTGACGTTCATAAGAGATGCCTATAATCTCGGCTATCTCTCTAATTTTTAATCTGCGGTCTCCCATTATTAAATCAAGTACTTTTTTAATATTTTCGTCAGTAGTTGACGTCGAAGGCCTTCCAGAGCGGGGTTCATCTTTCACACTCTCTCTACCACGCTTAAATTCTGCTATCCATTTTTTGACGGATGAATATGACAGAGCACAATCGCCTAATGTACTGACCATGTCATCATGGATGGCTTTTGATGATAGCCCCTTCTTATGGAGGTACTTAATGACGGCACGCTGCTCGATTTGCTCCATTCGCGGAAATTATGTCCGATTACTTTGTTAATAAATTTATAAAATCACAACTAATTATCGCACACGTTTCGAACTTCACACAATGAACTAGTCTGAACTGAACTAAATAATGTGGGTAGATTTGATTTTTAGAATTGAATGGATCTGTGTTAGGCCGAGTACTTTTCAATCCACCCTCGTAAGAACATATAGTAATGACTCTAAGTTATATTTACCTTCATTTAAAAAATATTGTCCTTGGCCTCACCTACTATACTCTTTGGGTAGACCATAGGTCTGACTAAGTAGGTCCAATAATATGTCCGGGCCTGAGAGGTTAAATTATAAAAAAAAACGTACCAGTTCGCTGTTGTTTCCACCTCCTCGTTCACAAGTACATAAGTTGAGAGCTGCAAAGCGAGGAACAAAATGCGAATGTTTGGAAGTAAGATTCATCACGTTGGGCGCCACTGTACCGTTAGGTTGGTTCAGAAGGCTGGTGGGTTCTCAAAACAGTCAAGATTTGTAGTAAATAATTTTTATTTATCTTATTTCCGCACACGTAAAATGATTAAGTTCTACAAAAGAGATCAATGGCCTGACTTATACACTAAGCAACCTCAGCAGAAGAGATAGAAATTAAGCAAAACAGTTACAATGTTTGCTATTGTTAAAATCTCGTAAATAAGAACTCACCCCAGCGGGATCAACTGCACTTGAATAATTAAAATTTTTGAAGTAGGTAATCGGTTACAACGGTCGTTCGTTTAGGGTCACGCGCGTTGCGAACTTCAAGCAGTCTCAGGTAGAAATGAACAAAGAACGGCCCGAACGGGGACTCAAGCGCGGCTCCGAATTCTACCGAGTATTTTCGATTTAGAGATCGGTGAACAACGGTTTACGGGTGCGCAAATTAAAATTAACTATTTTTAGGTTCCGTAGAATAGTGTTTTAAATTAATAATATGTAATAATTGATTTGTTTTTATTTTAATATTAGAACATATTTTACTTAAGCTTAATTAATTATAATTGTTTGTAAGTGTGCATTCAGATGCACCGTTACCATGCTTTACATAGATCTAAGAAACAGGCATAGACAGGTGTGCTTCTGTCAGTGTAGTACTGGACGGTATGCTTGAGATTCAATATAGTCATTTCGGTTGATAAACCGGGGTGAAATCAAACTGCGCGTCATATAACTGAAGATGTTGTCCTAACTGAATATCAATGATACCGTCCAAAACCTTAGCAATGACTGTTGCGAGTGAAATAGGCCTGTAATTACTTAATTTGTACGAGTTTTCCGTATTGTTCTTTATTATAGGAACAACTACCGTTTTCATCATAGCTTCAGGTAGGTAAGAATGGCTCACGCAGAGAGTAAACAACATGGCGAGCACCCTTGACATATGGATACCCTGAGCGAGTCATGGCCAGGGGATTTTCCTCGCTTCATCTCTTTCACTACCTGAGCAACCTGTTTCGCAGTGATTCGAACAACCGGTTTCGCCAAACAAGTATCTCCTACCTCGGTCACTATCTTCATAGGTCCCGATGTAGAATGTACTCTGAAATGCTCCCTGAATAATTTGACAACTTATTCGGCGTCACTAACCGCCTTTACACTCACTGGAACACTCGGCTTTAGATTCAATTTATTGGTCTCCTTCCAAAATTTACAAAAGGTTTTTGTGACATGCTGTGATGCAAGAATGTCCATTTTTATCTGGGTTTCATTATTCTTACATAACATGAGCCGACTTTTAAACAAACTTCGCGAGTCTCGTAGACCTAACCAGACGTAGTTTTACCTTGGGCGACCCAATCATGGAGCCGAAGCCTAGCCTTCTCATATGCCTTTTCGCAATATTTGTTCCAGCCTGTCACATGACTTCTCTTCTTGTTTATACTTATACAATTTTTAGAGCATTCTACCGCAGCTTCACTGAGCATGCTTACTACATAATAATAAAATTTATCAATTGTTTGTCTATCTTCTATATTATCACACATTATATCTGTGCAGTCTTGAAACTCGCAAGGAAAATCGATATCACGTAACTTAGTTGAGCAGATGTATAGATACCTATCTACCTGCTCTCTATCTCTTTCACCCCAGATAGCCCTATCTGGCACTGAGCCTCTTAATTTTACTTTAATTTTACTTTAGGTGCCAAAATATTAAGGTCGCATAATAATTCGACAGCGAAATGATCGGAATATGACATCTCATATCGTATAATTGCGAGCAGAAAAGTATCTTTTGCTACTTAAGTAGTGATGACATGGTCCAACCATGATGTAGTTCCATAAGCGTTACTAAGGAATGTATTTGTCTGCATAAGTCATTGCCAAACAAAGCGCTTGGATCAGTGTTGAAATCGCCTAGTATGTACACTGTATATATACTACACGTCTTTATAATAGGACTAATCTCATCTAGGCAATTTACAAATAATTCAAAATTGTCAGGTCTATCCGTTGGCATATACACCGACATCACCAATAATTCGCGATAATCGAACATTACCTTTACAGCCACTATACACTCACTATTACAGTCTACGACCGAAACCGACGGGAAAATACTTTTACGCCAAAGAAGAGCCACGCCGCCATACGGCCTGCCCTTCAACATACCCGACGAAGTATCCACTGAAGATTTCCCAGTGTACGCAAAATTCTGATCTATTTCCCCTAGGTATGGGATGTTGTCCGGTAGTAGCCATGTTTCTTGTAAGGCTAAAAAGTCTGCCGTCCGACACGACTACTCGACGGAGCTCTTAACTGAATAGCAGTTAAAACTCATAAACTTAGTTTGGTTTATTCTCTTGTCTATTCTGCAATCCATTTTCTTTGTTTTTAAATTCAATAAACTTTCTATCAGTTATACCTTCAGGCCATAAAGTGTCTTCTAGAAACAGCGAGAGCTTCGCACTAGGTAACTGCATCTTATAAGAACTGTACTGCCTCTGCACCTTTTGCAAAGTGACACGAACTTGAGTCTTTTCTAATATGTAATCAACAATGTTCCTCTCTGATGTACTTCGGTCAACATTATTGACAAACAATGGTACCTGTATAGCTGCAGCTTTAAACTTTTCGCTGACTGTATTTCCTCCTGCCTGACTTTGCCTTCCAATGTGTTACAGCGACGTTTTTATCTTTTTTGTTGAACTAACACCCACTGCTCTTTCTTACTCACTCTCTTTGACCACCTGCGTAGATCGGTTCACAAAACCGAGGCACAAAACGTCATGTTGGTCTGGTCATGGCACACTATGGTGTGGTTCGATGACAGTACAGTCTAGCGGGTGTGGATGTATATTGATATATTATACAAAGAAAATTTTCTGCATGTGTCGAAACTTTTACTGTCATGGTATGAAACGTTGTAGTGGGTACGGTTATAACGCGTTTGGCTGTCTGCGTAGAGCGGTTCAGCAACGTCGCACGCCTTATACAGACTGTCACTTCAGTCCGGTCATGGCACACTATGGTATTGGTCGGTGAAGGAACAAAGTGGCGGGCACAGATGCATATTAATTTATACAGAGATAAGAATCTGCATGTGCTGAAATGTTTACTGTCAGAGTTTCATACTTTGTGGTTTTTATAATATGCTTTAAATCGCCAAAAACCTAAAGTTAAGGATTTACTTTACTTGATGAAATATCATATTATAATGAAAAAAATACGACAATGTACGATTCAGACCTGGAGGAGCGCAGAGCGTAGAAGTGAATGTAATCGTCTCAAAACAGGTGTTAAATTAGTATAAAATAATGAGATTAATCGTTTAATGTAAATAAAAAGAGCTATAGGAGGGCTACCGGGCCTGGGCTGACGAATAAACGTTCCGGGATGTAAACAACAGCGCTCTTAAAAAGAACAAATTCCGCCACCAGGTCCTTCAAAAGTGTCATTGCCTAGGCAAAGTCAGAGCACATCGGCAGAATTGGCGAGAAACTAGTTCGCCTCCCTTCAGGAACACGTGTATTCTGGTCTCTCGCCAAGGCTATCCAAGGGAACTTCTGTCAGCTATCACTGCCATCTCTGCACAGGGTGGACGACTCACTGGACCAAGACGCAAAGGAGAAAGCCGATCTGCTAGGCTTTTTTTTGCTTCCAACTCGACTCTCGATGACGGGGGGAACACACCGCCTACCATCCCGCGGTGTGAGTGTTCCATGCAGGAAGTGCTATTTACACAGCAATCGGTGAGTAAAGCACTCCTCTCCCTGGACGTCAACAAGTCGAGTGGGCCTGATGGAGTCCCACCTATTGTGCTTAAGACGTGTGCTCCGGAGTTGGAACCGGTTCTAACGCGTCTTTTCCGGTACTCCTACTACCTAGGCGTAGTCCCGAAATCATGAAAGACAGCTTTTTCCCACCCGATCCCTAAGAAAGGCCACCGCTCAGACCTGTCCAACTACAGGCCTATCGCCATCAAGTCCTTATTCTCCAAAATAATGGAATCCATTATAAACTGCCAGCTCATGTGGTACCTTGAGGATCACCAGCTGATTAGTGACCGCCAATATGGTTTTCGTCGGGTTTGATCAGCTGGTGATCTTCTGGTCTACCTGACTCATAGATGGGCGGAGGCAGTGGAGTCCAAGGGGGAGGCGTTGGCCGTTAGTTTGGACATAGCGAAGGCCTTCGATCGGGTTTGGCACAAAGCGCTTCTTTCGAAGCTACCTTCTTATGGGCTTCCCGATAAATTGTGCTATTGGATCACCAGTTTTCTTGCAGATCGGAGCATCAAGGTCGTTGTAGACGGTGCATGCTCCGATTACAAGCCTATTAACGCTGGCGTTCCACAAGGCTGCGTGCTATCACCAACGCTGTTTCTTCTGCATATCAATGACATGTTGCAAACGGGTAATGTGTGTTAACATGTGCGATTTAGAAGAATTTTTCTTCCTCGCACAACTTCCTTGTGGAATCGATTACTACCAGCAATTTTTCCGGACCGATACGACTTAGGGACTTTCAAGAAAAGATCCTACTCCTTTTTAAAAGGCCGGCAACGCATCTGCAATTCCCCTGGTGTTGCAGTTGTTCATGGGCGGCGGTAGTCACTTACCATCAGGTGAGCCGCATGCTCGTTTGCCCCCTCTCCTATAATAAAAATGTTGATATGTGTAGGCGATTCTCGTTAACTTAGGTTACAATAATTTTTTAATGGAAACAAGAACCTGTAATTACAATCATAAGGCTTTTTTTACAGTTACAAATTATCTAAAAAAAATTGAAAAAATATTTAGCTTTGCCCTCAAAGGAGACAGTTTCTTTTTGTATGAAGAATGGGCCCACCACAAAGTTTAGGATGAAATGCATGTCGAATTATTTCTTATAATCTATAGATTACAATAGTAATATTAGTTTTAAGGAATCTAAATGGAGTACTGAGAAATTAGCAAATAAAATATGAATCTTACTATAACCTATAAACAAACTAAAAGCGATTGTCTATTAGTTTTCACCGGTATTATAGGTTAAAAAATTGCACTGTTCAATAATTAATAGTATAAAACAAAGTTGTATTTACATTCAGCATATAAAGGTACTTTAAAATCGATGGAAAATCCTTTTAGTAGTTCCGGCTAAATATAGTGCCTGTCTGTGCACAAATGTGGTATGGATACTATTTTTTACATGTATTGATTTTCTTTATTAACTTCCAGGCAAATATTAAAATGTTCTGGAAACTCGTAAGAACTGCCAGGGGACATTCAAAACAGCCTAGAATGGATGCTATACGAGACCAGAATGGCTGTATTCTGAATGACGAAGTGTCGAGTTTAAGGAGATGGAAGGAATACTTTGAAAGCGTGTTTATGAGTGATGAGACGTTTGAATTAAATGAAATAGAAATTCCGAAAGAAGAGAAAAGAGATAGAGAGATAAGTATAGATGAAATAATGAAAGCAATGAAAAGTATGAAAGCAGGTAAGGCAGCCGGATATGATAGAGTATCACTCAAAATGCTAAGGGCTGGAGAGGAAGTGGTGGCAGACCTGCTGTACACCTTGTTTAATTTGTGTTGGGAAATTAAGCGGGTACCGGGAGACTGGTGCAAAGCCGTGATAGTCCCACTATATAAAGGAAAAGGATCGCAGCAGGACTGTAAAAACTACCGTGGTATCAGTCTTCTTAGCATTGTGGGAAAACTGTATGCTAAGGTACTAATTGAAAGAATTATGAAAGATACTGATGGAAAAATTTGGGATGTGCAAGCGGGATTTAGAAAGGGAATGGGATGTACGGATCAGGTCTTTTCCATGCGCATGGTCGCGGAAAAGTTTTTGGCCAAAAACGTGGTTCGTGGACTTGGAAAAGGCTTATGATAGAGTGGACAGGGATGTATTATGGCAAACACTGAACTCATTTGGGTTGAGTGCTGGGTTGATACAGGCATTGAAGTCTCTATATAGGGACTCCAGTGCTTGTGTCAGGATCAACGGGGCCTACTCGGAAGGTTTGGCATCCATAAAGGGGTCAGACAGGGCTGTGTGGCTTCCCCGTGGCTGTTCAACCTATTTATGGACATTTGTTTGGAAAATCTGAAAGTTGAAGAATGCGGGTTAAGAATGGGTGAGTTAACCGTCAGATGCCTTTTGTACGCCGATGATCAAGTCATACTCGCGTTGTCGGCGGCCGAGTTACAAATGATGGTTACATTAATGAACATTTCAATAAAAGAAAGGGGAATGAAAGTGACGCAAGTAAGACGAAAGTTATGGTCTTTGAAAGAGAAGAAAGTAAATCAATATGTGAAATAAGAATAGAAGGGGAATTGGTCGAGCAAGTAGATGAGTTTGTGTATTTGGGATGTGTATTTAGCAGGGATGGTAGATATGATAAGGATATAGAACGACGAGTGAACGCAGGAAATAAAGTAAATGGGGCTCTACACTCTGTTGTGGAAAGTCAGAATGTGTCCAAAATGGCACGTATGGCAATTCACAATGCTGTGTTAGTCCCTACTTTAATGTATGGTAGTGAAAGTTGGGTGTGGCAGAAGAAGTACGAGAGTAGAATAAATGCTGTAGAAATGCGGTCATTAAGGAGTATGTTAGGGCTGAATCTGAATGACAGAGTGAGAAATTGTGTGATAAGAGAAGAGTGTGGTTTGCAAGATGATGTTGTGACCAGGATTAAGAAAGGAATGCTTCGGTGGTTTGGTCATGTAGAAAGAATGAATGAGGAAAGAGTGATAAAGCAAATTTATGTGGCAGAGGTGAACGGCACAGTCGGGAAGGGACGCCCTAGACGAAGGTTTATCGACCAAATTGGCGATATACTGAAAATGGGCCAAATTAAGAGTACCCTTAACCGACGAGCGTGTATGCGTAGGTATATGGATCTGGAGGAAGCGAGAGAGGTGTGTCAGGATCGTGCCAAATGGAAGTCCATAATCTCTGCCTACCCCTCTGGGTGACAGGCGTGAGTGTTTATGTTATGTTATATGTTATGTATTGATTGATTGTGAGTATACATCCCAAATACCATTTAAGTAATATGATTAAAGCCAAGATGACTCAGGGATAATATGTACATTTATAATATTACCTATACACGGTATATAGTAAGAAATATGTTTTGAACTGTTTGTGTAAGGATAAAAACACAAATTATAATGCTTCTACATTTATTATAGTAAATCATAATTTCCAAAGTAGTCTTTAATAGTAGAACAGATAGACAGACAGGCACGGTGTCAAAAATTTGTTTGAAAATATATTAACTGATTAGTTATCATACCTTATACACCATCAAAGCCAAAATGACTAGGTATTGTCGTTTTAATCTGTTATTACACACTGATAAGTAGTGAGGAAGTAATATGTTTTAAACTGTTTATGGAACGATAATAAAACACATGTATAATTTAATTGTATTTGTTATTGTCAATCATCATTTCAAAAGTTTTTTTTCTTAATTAGTTGATGATAACATGTCCATTTATGATATTGGTAGGAATCAGTAGGACATTTTCAATGAAAAGAGATATGATATAAGACTGATGTCTTCAATATACTCTTTTTTATCTCTGCCTACGAACAGCTCTGCAAGCTTTCAGCCTGCAAGACATACAGATATGTTCTCAGCGATCGACTTGAAAAAAGATAATGACTATTATAAAGAGTGCCTATACTAAATATTAATTTTTATCAATATATTATTTTTTCTATATTTATTTCATTCTAAATAGCTTGTGGAGACTATATTTACATATGTATAGATTCTAATTTTCTTTTAACTTACACAAATACTTGTTTTGTGTATTTATTCTATCTAATATTTAATTGAGATTTAACTAATAACATAAAACTTTAATACATTGTCACTTTTAACATACTAATAAGGTTCTCAGACCAGTGTTTGTCATTTTTTTTAGATAATTCAACACAAATTATGGATTTTCTTAAATTCTAGGTGGAAAATTAAACTTGTATTACGTATTATATAGAAGAGAAATACATCATTTGGAATATTTATATTTGGCTAACCTGCATGATGGTATCCATATTATGATACGGATATAATGTATATCCATGTATTCCATGTATCCATACACTTGTGCATCGATGAGACGATATTTTATTGTCTTGTAATGTAAACAAACAAGTATAAACTTTTTAATTTTGCTACCAAAAAGTATAATAACCATTAATCACAGACCTTATTCTTACACTAGTGATGCAACTCGAACTCTGTTTTCATTGGTTTAATTAGGTACTCGAGTGAAAATAAATTTTACTCAAGCCCGCTTGCACTAGAGTTACTGAGTCACCCGTGTGGAGTTGCCAGTCCTCCCATCGGGCGCGTCCTCGGGTGGCGAACAGGGGAACGCCACCCAGATATGGGTGGTAGCGGAAAACCGCCGCGGACCAAAACTGGCCGGGGTTTGGCGTACCCGTGGTTCCATTAGGACTAGAAACGCCCAGGGCTTAATGCCCTAAGAGATGGGCCTTCACAGGCTTGTCGTTGCTCCCGGTATCGCTCTTTGATTAGAGCGGACAGGGGATGCAACACACGCGGCGATGTGCCAAGCGCACCAATGCTGGGTGACCCCGCGCGGTAATGTGCCGAGCGCACCGATACCGGGCGATCTCTGTGCGGCGATGTGCCAAGTGCAGCAATGCCGGACAACCCGTAAGCCCGTAACCCGGGCACGGGGGCCCCCGCAGGGCCGCGAGGAAGAAAACCTCTTTAAAAATAACCCCAATCCTAAGGTCTAAGGTGCCGAGGGGATGAATGGCTGGGGGCCCAGTGCCAAGCCTTGGGGGAAGGGTTCAGGACCACACCTGTAAAAAGGAACCAAAAATATGCAGTGTGACAAAAAATCTATTCCCCAGGGTGGTCCCGCCAAAAGCGGGGAGTCCACCCCCAGCAGCCTTATTAGGCTCTGTGGCAGCCTTATCGTATCTGGGTGGGCAATCCACTGCATCGCGGGGATGCACAAGCGTCAACCGCGGGTCCCACAACATCTAAGGGGCAAAGTAATAAGAAAGGAGCCGTGTCGGGTGGTACAGCGGTGCCGACACGAGAAAAGCGTAGGCGCTTTAAGCGCCCCAATACGCCAGCAAATCAGGCGATTGAGAGCGATGTAGGCGTATCCGATGGTTCGTCCATATCACTTAAATCGGCCCCATCGGAAGGGGGAAGAAAGCGTAAGGCCAAGCCCCCAAGTGCTGCGGTTGTAGCTGCTAAATTTGCGGCAGTGTCTGAAGAAGAGGCCGCCACAGGCATGGAAGCAGAGGAGGATCTTTTAGACCCCTCCGTAACGCCCACGAACACCAGGGCGAAGAAAAGCCTGCCCAACCTAGAGGAGTTGGCCCGCGAAATGTCGACGCATAGTGACAGTGAGCTTGACCAACAAATCGAAATAAATCTCCAGGCCGTTGAAAAGGTAGCAGATCACTCTCGCAACCTAAAAGGCAATTTCGTGAGGGGTATAAGGCTAGCTGTGCGTAATATAAAGGCGGCGACCGAAGAACTTGCGCGAAGGACCAAGACAAGCGAAAACATCAAAAGGATTGAAAAGGAGAACGAGGAATTGCGATCACAGCTGGCCAGCCTTGCGGCTAAAACGGAAAAACTAACGGAGGAGATTTATCTCCCCCGCAAGCAGGAAACACATAAGGCCCATCCACCGAACACAGCAGCTACGTCCAATCGACCGGTGCTAGCACACCACAAGGCCAAGCACGGAGAGGGGGACCTCATGGAGCGTATTGGGTCCCTAATCGAAGAAAAATTGGCTATATTTGAGGCTAAGATGTTTCCCGATAGGGTGATCAGACCTCCATTGGCAGGTACGAGTCGAGTTGAGTTATCGCTACCACAACGGCTATCACCACATTTGCAATCGGCTCCATCGTCGCAGCCACAGAAGACGAAAAGGCAAAGGTCAAAGAGGAAAAAGAAGCCTGCCTACCCACCGCTGGTTCATCTTCCCCCTGTGGCTGCGACGGTATCGAATAACCCGGTACCGCCCAATGCCAGTTCATGGGTAGAAGTGGCTAAAAAGCCCAATAAATCAAGGGCCACTGAAAAGCGGATCGCCACGATGGCATCACCTTCCGGTACCCCGAAAGAGAGGCGGAAAAACAAAAAAGTATTGCGTGCCCCAACATCTGCAGCCGTAACAGTTACGGTGTCGGAAAGCTCCACTGTTACTTATGCCAAAGTAATGGAGGAGGCAAAGGCCAAAATACACTTGGCAGATTTTGGCATCGAAACATTCCGCCAGGAGCGGGCGGTAACCGGAGGACTCCTGCTGGAAATTAAGGGTCCAGATTGCGGCGCGAAGGCGGACAAGCTGGCGGCCAAAATGCGTGAGGTTCTCTCAGACCTAAACGTGCGAATCAATCGGCCAATTACAACAAGCGACGTTCGACTGAGGGACCTCTACGACGTCGTCAGCACTTTGGAGGTTGCGGCGGCTATAGCTGAGGCAGGAGATTGTTCGTTGGATGACATAAAAGACGGGGAAATCTGCCGAAATCCCACTAGCATGGGGACATGCTGGGTGCGGTGCCCAGTCACGGCAGTCCACAAGATTGCGGCTGTTGGGCGAGTGCGCGTGGGTTGGGGGTCTGCTCGAGTTGAATTACTGGAGCCCAGGCCCATGCATTGTTTTCGGTGCCTAGAAAGGGGGCACGTTGCCAGCAGGTGCTCCAGTGAAACAAACAGAGGCGCACCTTGTTATGCTTGTGGGAGCAAGGACACAGGGCGAAACAATACACTGCGTCGGCACTAAAATGTCCCCTGTGTTCTGATCTCGGGCATTCTGCTGGCCACAGATTAGGGAAGAAGTGCATCCCACCTCCCCAAAAAAAGGGAAGGAAGGCGGCCACAACGACTTCTGTCGCTCCACCGAGTATTAGCTCGGTTATGGAGGTGGCTGAGTTATAAATTCGCGCCCCTGAAAGTCCTCCAGGGCAATCTGAACCACTACTGCAATGCGCAGCAGCTGCTTATGCAAACCATTGCGGAGTGGCGGATTGCCCTTGCAGTAGTAGCGGAGCCCTATGCCGTCCCCGACCATCCTCGCTGGTTCGGTGACGAATCGGGCTCCGTCGCCATCTACTGGGGGGTGGGGGGTGGAGAGGGTGCCTCACCCTGCACTCTATTGAGAAGAGGGCAGGGCTTTCTTGCAGTGCAATGGGGCCCCCTGGCCATAGTGACCTGCTATGTCTCTCTTAATAGGTCCCTTGCCGACTACGAGGCGTACCTAGACGAGGTGGCGAATTGTATTCGCGAATATCAAACTCGTCCGTTGATCGCTCTGGGAGATTTTAACGCCCACACAAGGGCTTGGGGCAACCCCAGAGACGATCCCAAGGGAGAGACAGTGATGGTATGGGCGGCTGGGCTGGACCTCCGATTAATTAATCAGGGGTCCGTAAGCACATGTGTACGGTGGCAGGGGGAGTCCATCGTGGATCTTACGTGAGCAACTCCTCCTGCAATGCAAATGCTGTCGGGCTGGCGAGTGGCGGAGGAGGCGGTCACTTTGTCTGACCACCGCCACATCGTGTTCGATGTCGCACTTCGACAGCCTGACAATAACCCCAGTCGCCGAGAGAGCAGCCCACCGCGGCGTTGGTGTCTCAAGCGGCTCCACCGAGACAAGCTCGAAGCCGCCGCCATCGTCGCGTCCTGGCCAGAAAACGCCGAAGAGGTTCAGTCCAATCCTGAAGTGGAAGCGAACTGGTTTCGGGGTACGATGGCGCTAATTTGCGACCTGTCGATGCCCAAAACCAGTCGCCCCAAGTGCACAACAGTGTACTGGTGGTCAGCAGAAATCGCACGGCTCCGTGCACTCTGCTTGCGGTGTCGGCGCCAGTACACTAGAGCCCGAAGGAGAAGACGGCGAGCTCCGCCTGAGGAGATAGCCAGACTCTACGGGGCATACCGAGCGGCTACAAAGGCGTTGCAAATCAAGGTCTCGGTCCTGGAAAGAGCTTCTGGAGGGACTCAACAAAGATCCCTGGGGGCGCCCATACAGGATGGTGCTGGGTGAGCTCCGGCCCTAGTCGCCCCCTTTGACGGAGACTCTCGATCCAGATCTTCTGGGAAGGGTCATCAGCACGCTCTTCCCAGAGAACCGGTCAGGTCCCAAAGGTCACCTGCCGTCTTATGGAGATTCGACCGTAGAGGAGTTGGACCGAGCCGTTAGCCGCTTAAAAGTCCGGAACACAGCACCGGGGCCCGACGGAATCCCGGGCCGGGCCCTAGTGCTGAGTCTG
Source organism: Parnassius orleans (assembly GCA_029286625.1). NCBI lineage: Eukaryota > Metazoa > Arthropoda > Insecta > Lepidoptera > Papilionidae > Parnassius > Parnassius orleans. The sequence continues at coordinate 8,472,847 of JAGSMP010000018.1, forward strand.
GCTGCCCTGGGGAACAGGCTCAGATAGCTGTTTACCAGCTGTCTGCGGTGTGCCAAGTTCCACACAGCCTGGAAAGAGGCAAGGCTGGTCCTCTTGAAGAAGGAGGGCAGGGCCGCTGATTCTCCCTCTGCGTACCGCCCGATATACCTGTTGGACGAGATTGGCAAATTGTTCGAGAGGATAGTTGCCACTCGGCTCAGCGGTCATCTGTCGCGCGTCGGTCGCGATTTGGCTGACAGCCAGTTTGGGTTCCGGCGGGAGCGTTCCACTATAGATGCGATTATGCGCGTCCGCTCCCTGTCGGAACAAACAATATCACAGGGCGTGGGCGATAAGTCTTGATATCGTCAACGCCTTTAACTCTCTACCCTGGGACGCAATCAGGAGGGCACTGATACATCATCAGGTGCCCCCTTGCCTGCCAGGTATTATTGGGGACTACTTGCGTGACAGTTACATTCTGTACGTGGGGCAAGATGGTAGAAATATCCGGAGGGAGATCAAACGTGGGGTTCCACAGGGCTCGGTGCTGGGTCCACTACTGTGAAACCTCGCGTACGATGCGGTGCTGCGAGTCGACCTTCCCGCTGTCAATGTCGTGTGCTATGCCGACGACACCTTGGTGATCGCCAGCGGGATAACTTTCGACAGGGCCAAGGAGCTCGCCGAGCTTGGGGTGGAAGTCGTCGTCTCCAAAATCCACGAGTTGGGCTTAGAAATAGCGCCTCACAAGACCGAGGCCATATGGTTCCATAAATTACCAAGGGGCAGGGAACCACCCGACTCGTGTGTCCGCGTGGGTGGGTCTGATGTCAGAGTGGGGAGGTACATGAAGTACCTAGGCCTCCACCTGGACAGTCGCTGGAGCTTCGAAAAACATTTCAAGCACCTAGTCCCCCGGATCGAAAGGGTGGCGGGTGCTATGCATAGACTGCTGCCCAATCTAGGGGGACCGACGGAGGAAGTACGTCGCCTCTATGCGGGAGTTATACGGTCCCTAACTCTGCATGGAGCGCCTGTATGGGCAATAAGGCTGGCCATCCGACGCTGTAGAACTAAAATTTACAATGTCCAGCGGAGGATGGCCATACGGATCGTACGAGGATACCGCACTATATCCTTTGAGGCGGCGACAATCCTGGCTCGCTTTCCACCACTAGATATACTGGCGGAAATGGACGCGAGTGTGTACGACCGAATCCGTGCCCTCCGCCAGAGTGGTGGTAGTGAGCCAGAAGAGGCGCTCGAATCAATTAAACGGCAGGAACGACGAAACGCCCTGGCGACATGGCGCACTCGACTCGAGGAGCACTATGAACGCAAACGTGTCATTGGAGCAATCCTGCCGGTCTTCGAAGCCTGGATGCAGCGACGAACAGGAAGACTTACCTACAGACTTACACAGATAATTACCGGGCATGGGTGCTTCGGTGATTATCTGTGTAAGATCGGACGCGAGGCGACGGCGAACTGCTTCCACTGTGGTGGACGGGACCAGGACTCCGCTTCCCACACGCTCGCAGTATGCCCAGCGTAGGAACAGGAGCGGACGATCCTGGTGAACAGCATCGCATGGAACCTCTCCCTGCCAGCAGTCGTGTCGGCGATGCTGAGCGGGGATTCGGCGTGGAGGGCCGTAGCCACCTTCTGTGAATCTGTTATGATTCAGAAGGAGGCTTCTGAGCAGGATCGGGAGGGCAGATCCCGCGCGGAGACGACGTCGCCAAGGCGTTCGTCACGGCCTCCTCTTGAAAACGGTGTTCCCCTACCAGAAACGGGGCCTCCGGGGTTGCAGACACTCGGGGCGGGGGCCTCGAGCGCCTAGTTGTGTAACCCCCGAGGAGGACGATGACTCGGAAGTGGTCTCGAGACATCGTGTTAGCACTGCGAGGGTGCTGGGGGTAGCATGTACTGCCCCTGGGACGTGCTATTAGTGTAGCAAAGCGATGGAGGGGCCACGGTTGCGTTCCGAACGGAGATCCCGGGACCCCTCGTATACCCTGATGGTGACCACCGTGGGGTTTTAGCCGGTGGGAGTCCGGCATAACCTTTTCATTGCCCCCGCAGCGGAAGGTATCCATGAGGATTTCCCCACAAAAAAAAAAAGAGTTACTGAGTCAAGTCGGCGCACCGTGTAAATTCGGAAAGTAATAGATAGATGTTACTTCACTGATTCACTTGTAGTTTATGTTGTCGCGGGCGACGTCACAGGTTACATCCAAATTCAAACTTGCATCTGGCATGTTGTAAACAAATATGAACTTAGTTTGATTTATAATATCGTGGTTGTGCTATCATTGTTCTTCACATAAATGGTGATTGAAATATAGTTGTTTGTTTAAAGTATGAGTAATAACAATGAAACAACAATACAAAAATCGTCAGTGTGGCTTTATTTTGGAAAAAATAATATCGTGAAGAAAGCGGTTTATAAGATATGTAAAAAGCAGTTTATAGATTTTGAAATACTACAGACATGAAAATAAAACATGGAAATACTACAAATAAATAAATAAAAAATATTTGTATTTTATTTCATATTGTCACATATCATAATATATATATATATATATATATATATATATATATATATATATATATATATATATATATATATATTTACCCTATTTAAAATACTTTAACTAACGAAATCGCTACTCTCGATTGATAAACTTTTACCCGATGCAGGTAACTGTAAAAAGTTATTTTGAATTATTCGAAAACTCGAGTACAATTAGAGTGACATGATAAATTAACCCGAGTGACTCGAGTCACAAAATTCTAATCAGGTCGCATCTTTATATTACGGTCAATGCAGTGTCTGTCTACAATTTAGTGGTGAACTCGACTTACTAATTCGAGCAACTTATTTATATATTAATCGTAATATTAATAAATTGATTAAGTGTAATTTATGATAGTTAATTATTAATAACAAAGTACGCACATACGCAAACAAAAAATGTATAAAAGTATAAATATAAACCATTTAAGTTCAGTAATAATATTTGTGTTGGATGGAAGAAAATACAAAAATAATTTCTAAGAAATTGACACAGCTTCCTTCCATCAATTCGAGTTGCGTAACTGGAGTTCAATTCGAGTTACGTGAATTTCAACTCGAGTTAACTCGAGTCGAGTTTCTTCCGAGTTGGCAACCTCTACTACAATTGTTTTTTAAATATTACATTACGAGAACCAATGAATTGTACACGAATATCAAAACAACCCTTTTTTTTTCAGATTTCTTGATTCCGTTTAGATTTTCATAAAATCTTTAGGCTATTTACAATAATAAATTGGTATCAAATTTTTTGTGTTATACCCATTGAGGGTAGTTAAAATTTCTAGTGGGTCCAAAAACGATTGTCTCCTTTATAATGAGTTCGTAATCCCAACTTTCTTTGAAAGGTCGTCTTTTGTTGAAGAATTTGCAAGTTTCAAATACTATTTTAATAAAGAAACATTGGCAATAGTAAGTTTCTGTAAATTGGAAATCTTCTAATTTGGTTTTCTATTCATGTTAACTTTAATAATATACCATCTTAAATTTATATAGAAACAAAAATTGATTTTTTTTTTGAGAATAAGGTTAGATTTTATAAGGATCAATTTTCTCCAAGGTGTTCCTAAATATTTTTACCTTTGTGAAGTGAATTGTGTTATGATTAATTATAATAATTTCAGCTCTAGGTGAAGTAAATTTTTCACTCTACCTATCAATTTCACTAGAGCGCGGTGCATACTGCTAAATAACAAACATGGCTATGACCACCGACTGATTGGCACCAACAAACATTGCTATGATAAATAAACTACTGAAAGAATTGACAAACCCTGACTTTACACTGGCAATAGGGTATAACCGTTACGTCACGATAAATTCCATTTATTGGCAAAAAGATGATAAGCGTATGATTTACATTCGAGACATTGAATGAAATACTTTGATAACTCATATATACACACACACCATATTGAGTGAAATAATTAGATAACTCGTACATTATGTAGGTTTTGTCATTCGAATGTTAAAAACATGGACGGTGGAGAGCGCATACTTTAAGAAAAGTAACCTGTATAATACCGACAAAAGTGCAACTTTGCACTTAGTCCAAAAATAAATTAAAAATACCAATGACTGATCAATAATTCGGTAAGTTGTTTACGTTGAATTTGACAAAGGAAGATCTGGATTAGTTAATTTGGCATTCGGTAGAGTAGATTTGCAATAACAACTCAACTATAAAAGTTTGTTCGAACAGAGTTTATCTACGAGCAATGTATTGATGCTAAATTAGATTTGGAGAACTTTAAAGCTATTACTCTTCTCAAAGACGATAATTTGATCGTACAGACTAGTAAACAACTGTAGTAAGACAGTAAACATGTTGTGATTCGTAAACAAACATCGGTATATTTAGTATTAAATATACAATTGTACTTTTGCCAACTGATAGATTTAAAAATAATAGTAGGTAAAATAAAATCAGAAAATAATATAGATATATTTTAAATGCTAGTAAATTGAAATCTAGCAAAAATTATAAATGGTTTTTTTTTCTCATGGATCCGAATTTTAATCGCTATCGCCTACTTTAAGCGTTGTTTCATTGGGTGCCAAAGTTATTATGTATTGAAGTTTCGTTTATAATCGGGTTTTAGTGGTGGTTTTTCAATTAGCTTTTGAGTGAACTTATACGGCAGCAAATATTTCTTAGTATGTATGGAGTTATATGATGAACATGAAATAAAAATGGTGGCTATTTGGAGCTCACCTCGTAATAATAACCTCATAATATAAGGCAAAGATACCACATAATCCTAACTTATACAATGCGTGTGGGCAAACTTTATATGTCCTTCAAATTTAGGTCCTTACATATGAAATTAGCGTTTTGTCGACTACTTTGATCTGAAATATCTCCTCTTTGGTTAAGAATTCCAAATCCAAATTTATAAATTCATTTAATTGGTACATTTGGGTTTTGAAAACACTCATTCATTTGTTTTTACCTCATTATTTTTTTCTTTGGCGTCGCTTATTACCGCACAATGGAAAACATGAAATATCGGTATATTTACGAGTACGAGTTCTACCGTGGCACCAGTGCTGCAGAAACAGCTCGAAGGATTAATGATGTGTACACTGGTGTCGTAAAAGAAAGCACAGTACGTTTTTGGTTTCAACGTTTTCGTTCTGGAAATTTCGACCAAAGTGGAAAATGAAGAATTAAAGGCTATTGTGGAAGCGGATCCATCACAAAGCACTTCAGATATAGCTGCCGGCTTCGGGGTAAGTGATAAAACTATATTAATCCACTTGAAGCAAATCGGGAAAGTAAAAAACTTGAACGATGGGTACCTCATGAATTGAGTGAATCAAACTTGCAAACACGCGTCGACTGCTGTGTTACTTTGCTCAACTGACACAATAATGAAGGGATTTCAAATCGAATCATTCAAATGGAAGGATTTGCTGAGAAGAATAAAAAAATTAAATTACGTCACTCTAAATCCAATATGGTGGACTCCCAAAGATGGCGGATTAAATATGTCTTTTTATTCACCCCCATGAATGGATATCAAATGAAAGGGTTTGTTGAGAATAATACGTATAAAATGACGTTCGCGTTCAGCTCTTAGAGAAGATGGTGGAATTCTGCCTGACTAAACGGTAAGACTTAGCGGGGTCATGTCTTAAATAATATCGACCTACACCTGGGCAAATTCTAGAGGTGGTGAAAAAACTTTAAAATTGTGGAAAACATCATAGCCGCCATATCAATTTTAAAGAGCTATAACTTGGCAAAGGTTAGGGATAGTCCGGTGGTGCTCGAACAAATGTTGTAGGAACCGACAACGGTCAACTGCTGTCGATAAAAAAATGAGATGGCAGATCTAAGACGGTGATGAAAAACCAACAATGATGCTTTAAATGGAATGAACATACTTGGAAACATGTCCAGCGATTAAAAGCAAGCTTGTATTTAAATGCTCTAAAAAGAAGAAAATAAACTAAATTAAATCAAACCCATCATTTATTACATTACACCATTTATATGATATGAAAGCTTCTCGCGAGATTTACCTGTGTACATAAACAAGAATACATTAGGAAACTTGATAATTATTGACATAAGTAGGTAATTCTAATAAAATAAATATTTTTTTTTAATAAAATAGTTAAATCTTTTTAGAGTATTTAAGTAAAAGCTTGTTTTAAAATGTTTTTTTACCGTTAATTTATTAATATTAAATAATAATCATTCATTTTATATATAAAATTTCAAGTTATTTGCGTAATGATGGTACTCGTATTTTGATGTCGGAATAATATATAATTATTTTCGGTCAATGTGCAAAATGTTGAATAATTACAAAAAGTATCATCATCTCAGAATATATGCGATTACACAGCGGGCATTAAAAGCTAAAGGCATCAACTATGATATCAAAACGTTAAAACGGCTCAGTTAACGTCATGTTAGTCAGGAAATAAAAGTTAAAAATAAACGCGATAAATTCCGTAAAGTAAGTATAAGCTTTATACAATTTGTAGTATTAGCGTATTTATAAGAAATCAGAAAATAAATTCTCCGGAGATTCTAACGTTTAACAAGGGTGTAGGAATACGAAGTTGGCATAATATAACGGAAATTGCTATATAACACGTTGGTAATACTAATATTCAACATTTTTCCTTGGTACTTATTTAAGTTTTTGTATACCAATCACGTCTCTCTGTAGAGTGGACGACGTGAACCAATGTCCAACATTATTATGAAGCTACCACAGCTAACATAGCGGGGTTTAATTTTGCATTGGACAGAGAAGAAAATCTGTTTAAAATTCCTCTATATATAGATTGTAACGTTTTTCAAAGAGTAAATTATTTTATCTTACCCTTTTTTACATTTTAATGAAGGGAAGCCGTGCAAAAAAAATCCCCTCTTTTTATTACCGTGGTCCTAATTACCGTAGCAATTTTCATATGTATATACATTTGTATTTAATAGGTGGGCGAAAAAGTTTCTTCGTATTTTATTTTTATAAAATTGAAGAAAAATCTCTTTGGTTGTACTGTTTGTATCTGGCTGATTTTAATATCAATACATATAGGACATTATGAAAAATAAAAAGTAAAAAACAGGTTCCCGTCATTTTTCAATTGCTTTTCTGTCCGCCAAAATGAGCGAATCTAACGAAGAAATTCGATAAAAATTTGTGACGTTTATGGACCTAATGCAGTTTCAGTAAGAGTAGCACAAAGTTGGCTCAATCTTTTTCAGTCCGGGAATTTTGATGTCAAAGATGCAGCTCGCTCTGGTCGCCCTCTTACGGATAAAGTCAACAAAGTTAAAAAAAATAAGAAAAATAATGAGTGCCTTAAAAATAATAAAAACAGACGATTTCATGACTCAAATAGGCTTAAAAGGTGCTTGTTTTTAATTTAAATTCATGCAGATTCAAAGAAGTACCTCAGATTTCAATTCGAACAGGATAATTTTGAATGTAATGTTTTAACGTTTGGTTTAATTCGGCTCCTTATATCTTTACTAAAATCATTAAGTACGTTTGCTGGCTAAGAAAAGATGAAGGGATAATGTGAGGGATGATACGTAAGAAAGAAGTGATGAGATTGGAAGAGTCATACAATGCTGACTCGAAATAACTTGGGTAAAGGCAGGAAGAAGAAAAAATTTCAAGGTAAAAAAACATAAGTAAAAAAGCAGCACGTCTTACAAATAAAAAACTTACATGTAGATATTAAAATCCGTGCGATTCTTAACCATTTGGGTAACTAACTTAAGAGTGTGCCCAGCAGTGGTACGTATAAAGCTGTACTATACTTTCGAATGATAAAATACGAAGTAAATTCGAAGTATCCATAACATATATTTTATGTAATCCTTATGATTCATCAAACTCCATAACTATTCTCATCAATATAATTTAATTAATTAATTTTATTGAATCTTGTATAACGAATTTCTGTACTTTTCGGGACGTGCTTTACTCCAACAGACTCGGTTGTGTTTATTTTAAAATTTTCCGTTATGAATAAATTGAAAATATAACTGGAAAAATTTAAAACAAACTTCGATTGCCGTCCGGAGAGTTGTAATTTTTGAATAAACTGTAAGTTTTTATTATTGTAAAACATAATATAATGTTAATAAGTTACATCAAAACAAACACTCAACTTTAATATTTTCTTTTCATATCTTCTGAAGAAGATTGCATTTTTTAAATCTCAATGCAATGAACTTCGACCGTTATTTTGCCTGTCAAGCGTTGCAGTTACCCCAAATTCTCTTACAGATAGTGTCCAGTTATGGACACTAATACCTTCCTATCATTACTAAGGCAATTACCTCCCCCCCCCCCCAATGAATCAATCAGAGGAGACCTATTTTCAGCAGTAAATTTTGATAGACTGTCACGGTAGTGGACTGTTTGTTCGGATATTGTAGAACAATAAAACCAAACAAGTGTGACAGTCGGTTTTTTCAATTGATGACGGCGCCTAAGTAGATACAGACAACTACATTTTTTCAAAAACTGTATTTTGCTAAATAGTGTCTAAATAATACATACTTTTACCCAATTTAAGCAAAAAAATGATCTATGCAGTAATTATTTCTGGTTTGTACGAAGTGGAAACGGTCCTTTCCCCGTATATACACCGGAGGGCGCACACGCACCGCTCCGCATAAAAAGACAGCTGCCACTTGTTTCTCACATCCTTTAACAAACAGTGTCTGATTTTGATGTTTTGTTAAAAATAATTTATTTAAGTGTCAAACTCCTATTGTTTTGTTATCACATAAGTTATTGACTATTGTGTAATAGTAAAAAATATATGGTCAGTAGAGTAAGTACTCGTAAAAGAACGTGATGTTTCGAACAGTGAAGATTTAATAAATCTAAATAAAAGAGCTATAGCTAATTTTTTTAAATAAATGTTATAAATCCTAAAAATGTTCATGTTTGATTTTAATTGTAGAAGATTATTGTTTTTGTTAAACTGTAAAATAAAAGTCTGTGATAAAAGTCGTTGTTAAGAAAAGTTGAAATCTGATTTTAAAAGGTAATTTACTGTTACGTTTTTTTTGCTTTTCGGATTAATAATAAATATTATTTCATACACATAATACATAACTTCTTATACGCGCATAAAATTATAACGGCAAATGAGACATTAAAAAGTTAAGCTTTCGATTAAATAGTAACACTATATTGGAGGTTTTGTACTATAGCCAAGAACTATAATTACCTTTATAAATACTTATCGCTAAAAGAAACGCAAGAATATATATAATATTCTTTAACGATAAACATCGATGTACAAAAGGAAAAGTGGTAGATGTTTTACTTCTCATTTGTATTATAACGATGTATTAGAAGACATCTACATTAAATACCAGAATACAACATTTTAAAGCTAATAGCAGTCACTCGTGATTTACACAATTGTATTTTAAACCACTTTGTCAAGTTTCATTGAAATCTGTTTAATAGCAAAGAAAATATTGCAATTTTAAACTTCAAACCCCCGGCCTGTAAAATTCACATTTTGCAGTTGTCCGTGTATATTTAGGAGCCGTCGATATTATGACCAATTATATATCATTTTCGAGAACCACATCGCAACCACCTGTGAGAGAAAAAAAAAATCTTAAAAATTTACGTTTGTTTTGGTCATTCAGCATAAAAACTACATTATAAATCATTTCTTTTTTCAGTATTATATGCTGAAATTTCAAATTCATAAACAGTTTAATTTTCGAGATAGACCCCGTAAGAAAATCGTTTAAAAACTGACAACTTTCATGACGCTCCATTTCTTACTATTGGAGATAAATCAGAAAAAACTGTATTTATACTTTACTCAATTACTAATTCGATATTCGGTTTAGAGGCAACATTGTACGCTAAATATCCAGTTTTTCCTTTTGGGTACTGAACCCTAAAAGGAGAAAAAAATATTTGTCAAAATACATTAGCGTGTTAATATCTTTTCGCTATTTTAATTGAAAGTGGCGATAAAGTGATAAAAAGTGTTATTTGATGTTATCAAAGCAAGCATACATCGAAACATGATTGAATGAAATGGAGAAACTAATAAAGGACTTAACAAATCACGTTCCAATAAATAGGAACAAAAGATTCCAGCAAATTTTTTGTTGTTCGATGAATAAAGGAAAATAAAATCAATATGACGCTCAGATTCGATTACGTACAACGTCCAAAAAGAAATCTTCAAAATATATTATTACCTATAGAAGAAAACATTTCCAACACACAGCGAGACATGTAAATATCAGAAAATAAAGCAATAGACAGTCTTCAGAATTTAAATTTGAATTTGGAAATTTCAGATAAATATTGTTGTAAATATATCTAGAGAAGAAAATGATATTTAATTTTTAAAAGAACATTTTTGCTGTTTGGAGGCTTTATTAACACAGTACCTACAGAGCACCTACTATAATTTTATAGAATTATAGTAATTTAAAAAATCCCAGGTGATCTAGGTGTTAAATTCTAAATTCTTGTTCGTTTTTGGAAGGGCAAGGTAAACTCAAAAATAAACAATTTTTTTTTTAATTTTGTACTTTTGCACTGAATTTTTGTTTTTCTGATCTCCACGCTTAGTGGGATATAACAGTCGTATACAAATTGGGATGGTGGGTGCTTATATTATCGCGTTATATTGAATCTTAAAGTGAATTTCCCAGCCGCGAAAATTAAGAAAATACGTCGGATATTTTGCTTATTGTAATGATAATTTCGCGAACAAATTAAGCCGACCAGTCAAGATTAGAAATTAATTAAAAGGGCATCGTAATACAGTATTGTTTGGCTTAATGGGCATACCATTGTAAAAGTAAAACTCTAATAAAGTTTTAATTACCGATTCGTAATTAATTTACATACAACTTAAAATATTCAGAAAGCTTAATCGAATTGATTTTTCATAAATGGAATATTTCAAGAACGATGTTCCATAAATGTACGCTTGTGAACGCTTAAAATGTTTTATAACTCTCAGGTCGTCCTTGACCTTGGAGTACATTGGAGTAGTTAGACAAATAAAAATTAATCGATGAATCTATAATAATAAACGAGTTATAATAAGTTTTAAACTTTTTGCAAGAAAACAGAAATATTTCGGTATTAAGTTTCATCCATTTTAATTTCATTAATGACGATGTTAATTGTCTTCATTCCTTAACCAGTTATACCATATAAGCATGCCCTTAAAATTATAATCAGGAATTTAAAAACAACAACTAAACAGCACCATAAGAATAACCATTATTTATTCTGATGATCATAGTTAGGCCTTCCCATAGATATGGTATAGGGAAAAGGCCATAGTTAGTTAGTGCCATAGTTGTCACGCTTTTTTAATTTTTAAATATTATTAGGAAGACGCTGTTGCCCCTCTCCAGGTTTATTTCCCTCTGTCGCCTCTTACGACACCCACGGGACGATATGGGGCAATGGATATTCTTACACCGCCACTACATGGTACCGTGTAATATTTAAAAATACTAAGCTATTAATTTAAATAGACCGTTTATAATCGGTACTTTGATTTTATAGAATATTATCAATACATTTGTGATTTTTATGATTTACTCAAATAAAGATATAGTAGATCATCATCATCGCCATCATTACAGCCTATAAAAAGTTCACTGCTGAACATAGGCCTACCCCATAGATAACCTCAAAGCAGGGATATTTGCCATAGTTGTCATGCTAAACAGGCAGGTCGACAAGCATTAAATTTTTCGAGTTGTTATCTCTGTACTGTATATCACCTGCTTCACTCTGTCGCCTCCCATGACACCCACGGACTAATATGGGTTAGTTGATATTCTTACGCCGCCACTACACGGATATACTTACATATTCAGCAATTTTTAATACATAATTCTTTTTCCGCCGAGCAATATAAAATCTAAAAGTGAATATCCAACCGCTAAACTACCACGCATTTGAAGTTTTTGAACTTTTATAATCCAAATGCTCGCCGATGGAAACATAATAAAAATAGGTGCATGTCTGAAACATTTATATGTTTCAAACTAAATTCTTCCTAGGTTCAATACCCTTTCAAAAACAAGAGGAAGCCTTTTATGCAAGTTTTCATATAACAGGTCAGTTCCTCTACGTATGATGGATGACCACAAATTAACTATAATAGCTAAAAAAAAGGAACCTTTTCGTTCTATGGTAATGTACAATTCATTAATTCCATACTAGTTAGTATCGTCTTACAAAGAAGTATCTACTTAAAGTAGCAGCAAAAAATCTTTGTTTACAAAATCTTTACACAAATTTTAAAAAGAAAACATAACCTGATGCCGTGAACATAAGGGAGAAAAACAAATTACAGTGCTTCGTAGTTACAAGTCATTGAACATTCTTTGTTAAGAGCTATTGCAACATACTTTACCGCAGATAAAACTGCAAAATCATCTTTTTATTTGCTCATTTCGAAAGAACTTTGCCTACTTTCAAAAATTTCATTTAACGATAATACTCGTTAATAAGACGTTATATAAAATCGCCTCAAATCGATCATACTAGTACAATAACTGACACTTTTGACTCGAGGATGACGCGAGGATGATTATTTAAAGAGCGTTTAAATTAAAAACTATTCAATAGAATACTGGCATTGTAAAAAGCGTAAGAGTATAAAAAGATCCAACATAATTTAAATAATATTTCCTAAACAATAAACATGATTATCAGATTAAATTTATAGGAGCTTTTCTACTTATCTATACATAATATAAAGAAAACTGAAGTGTCTGCCTGATAAAATAAATGGTCGTTGGTTTTCTTAAATATAAATAACGCCGTATATCCAGGCGAAGCCAAGGCGGGTTGCTAGTTCTTAGAATAATAATTTAAAGTGGTTCTAAAACTTGCATATTTAAATAAAAATTTCAAAAAAAAATCCGTGTACAAAAATCTTCCTCTTAGAGCTTTATTATTATTATGTTGTGTATTCACAAGTAGTTTTCTCATCTGGTTGGGCTGCATAAATATATAAAAGAAAATGATAAATATACATTAAATATCGTGAAATAAATAAATAAATAATACATAAATAAATAGAAACCCAACCCGATGGAAGTCCTCGGCAAGGGAGACCAAACGGCCGAGGTTTAAAGAAAAAGGGAAAGAAACCGGCGGACGATGCGGGCGGCATCGAGGAGCACCGCCCTCTGCATTTGAGCCCGGAGCCGTCCGTCACAGAGTCCCAGTCCCCTCAGATGACCCGAGAGGCTGCCCGGGATTAGCCTGTTCGCAGAGACGACTAAAGGAACAATTTCGGTCGGCAGACCACCTCACATGTCGGTCACCTCGTTCCAGGTTCCTCGAGCCAGGTTCAGATATTTTTTTTGCTTATCTGTTTCGACTTTCACTAGGTTATTGTCATACTGAATGGCAGTGTGACCAAAAGTATTCTTGACTGTGCCTGGATGGCGCGGTCCCACTAGAGCCTGGCAAGTTCAGTTTCGAGCACTGCTTCCGGATTTTTTATAATATGGCAGTTTTTAGATCCACGAGACCGTATTTCAGAGCGAGCTCCTGATGTAGAAACCTGTCTACTAGGTTGTGTCTGTGCAAGTACTCAGAGTTAGAAAGCGCCGAACAACCGGAGATGACATGCCTAAATGACTTACCGGAATGGCGACAAGCTCGACAGATGTCGACGGTGCCATCCTTTAGGATGTATCTGCGATAGTTGTTGGTCTTCATCACCTGTTCTTGTATTGCACAGACAAAACCCTGGGTTTCCCCAAAGAAGTTACCGAAATGTAGCCAGTGAAGGGAGCCCGCTGTGTTAACAAAAGGCTCATGCATCAGCCTTGTAAAACTTCCCATGGAGCTCCTTCTCCTTCCATGCGGTCTCCCGGTCGGAAATGCTTTGTACTGCCGGGTCCTGCCATTACTAGTTGGCAATAGCGTAAGCCTTTTGACGTCAATTTATGACACAAAATGACGTGCGTGTAGAATGGATCATCCGATCTCGTCAGGAAGTAATTACGATGGCTGCACACTTCGCGATTATGCATGATTGGAGCGCTCAAGAGCGTTCCTTAGTCGCGGCGCCACAGGTTTCGAAATTCAACATTAACAACAGATTCTAGTTTAAACTTGAGACTGTTAATTATAAACTACTAAGTTTTGAAGTAAGGTCGGAGATTTTAAACAAGCTAATATATATTCATATAGATTGAGATATAAGAAATGTAAAATTATATCTCTCATCAACTCATCATACAAAATCATTATTAATAAACATTTGACGGGCCTGTTGTACAAGCAAAAAAACTAGTTGCTGATATTTGTGGCTAAGTATTAATATATTCCTGACGAAATGGAGAAAATAAAAATTATTAATGAAATTCTATTTAACATTGCCTGCGTTAGTTAGGCCGTAATGTTGACGAAACAAAAGAGTATTTTGTGGGGAAAAATATATGTACCTACATACGTAAGTCTCCTGATAAATTTTAAGTATGAAATATAGACATGGTAATATTACGATGTATGTACATATTACATGATTTTTTTAATTTAACCAACTTGCATTTTAAAAAATTAACCCCTTACAAAGAAATCACGCTACGAGAATTGGAACTGATAGTTTAACCACATGAGTAAAGAAACCGTACAGAGGCAAAGCTTGTAAGGAGCTGTGAAAATTTTTACCTATTTTGGTAGTGTTGGCACAGGAGGATAAAATTAAATAAACAAAACGTTTATCAGCTTTTATTATATACTTATAAGATAGAATATTTTTTTATCAACTACTTATTCTAAATATGTTATTTTTATAATTTTTGTTCTTCAACAATTTGTTGTGCCTTTTAATAAAATGGTAAAGTAATAAAAATATTGAATCTAATGTAAAGTTTTTTTAATAATTTATTGGAAAGCACTCATGGCATAACAAATACACAATTTTGCATACGTTTTAATATTTCATTACCAATATATACAAAGTTTCTTTCGAGATCAAAATATTCGCAAAATTGTTGCTCAAGCAATTCATACATTTATTTCAGATGCATTCTCACATTGGCTGGAACTCAAACAAGCACCGTCATTTGTCAGCAAGTTGAGTGTTGGAAAAGCATTTCTAAATACATATTTACAGGTCTTTTTTTAGAAAACTTAATACAGGATTTTTCGAAGTGATCCTCACAGTCTATATTGTTTTTTTGGCTTTGCCTTTTTTATAATCAAAAAGTTTTGAAAGGAGATCTTCTCGTCCGACAGCTTTTAACCACTCTTGCCGTCTGAAATAATAATAATAATAATAATAATCTGAAATAATAATAATAATAAAAATAAAGGCGTAGGGAAGTGACGACCCCATCGCCCGCTGACGTAACGGTTATGTGACAAAACTGCTACGTCAGCGCAGTCAGTCAGCGCCTTGCCATGAGGTGTTAGTGCCGTGCCTCGGCAAAACTGAAGGTGCAAAGGCCCGCTTGTGCACATGGCCTCACCATGAAACGGTGCCGGGTCTGGGCGTCTCCCGTTAACTGACGCCCATTACATGGATGATGGAATTGAGGAATACGCGCAAAGGGCCGCTGCCTGGAGGTCGCCAGGGCGCGTCTGGAGCTGGCGCTGGACGCGACAGCATGCGAACCGCCAGCCGATCACGAGGAGCTGCACGACCACCCAGCAGACCCTCGCATCCATCATCCCCACCAGCTGGCTTGGTGTCGGCAGGGTCTTTGCGGGCCCAGCAATCGGCACCCGCCACTGGTGGAGTACGCCGCATGCGATGGACAATTCGAATGAACAGCAACGCATTGCGGGCGTATTTTAGGGCGAAGGGGGGAGAAGTTGGAGGTTTTGCGTACCGGGCTAGGATGCATCGACTTTTTGCTGAGCTGGAGCCATCTATAACCGTCACCGAGCAAAACCTGGCAGACCGAGTTCGGTATATCTTGCGCTCAAACATATTTGATGGCACCGAACTCGAACGGCTACGACGTGAGGCTGTTTCCTCATCGGATGAAAATACTACGACTGTGAATGCGGCGCCACAAGTTGCAGAGCAACCCACACACGTGGATACCGCCGTGAATCCCCCAGTTGTGGTTGATTCAGACGATGATGAAACAATCGCCCAGGAACTAGAACTAGAGCAAATGAGGAGTACATTGGAAGAGGCGATTGTGGAAACGCGCAGTACGCCTCTCGAAAATCGACCGCGACTTCCTCGCATAACCCTAAGCAAGCGGAATCGGGATGTCGTGACGGCCCTGAACCCATTGCTGGCAACCTATTTGGAAACCAGCCGGGACCTTTGCGATACGGACTCAATACTCTTTGGCGCCGCTTTGGCAGTTTGCCGTATTGTTGGTGTCAAACTTCCCACGTCTGGACGTGCTACTGGGCAAAGTAGTGCTATCCCAGCCTGGAGAAGAAGGATTGAGGACCGTATCGCAAAGGCAAGAGCCCTCATCGGCAGACTGATAAGCTTCAGGTCGGGCAATAATAGGCCGAGAATTGTGCGCACCGTCAGGATGGCGTTTGCTGGGACAAATATCAGTTTGTCCCAGCCGGATATAACGCAAAAACTGACGGAGCGCATAGACGACCTGAAGCAGAGAATCGCTGCTTGGGGGAAGCGGATTCGGCGATATACCGAGAGGTCGACACGGTTCAACCAGAATCGTCGCTTCCAGAGTGATCAGAAGAGGCTCTATGAATCATTGGAGCGGCCAATAGTACGTGGAACGGGCTCAGCACCGAATCAGGCCGACACTATCGCATTCTGGCGCGGCCTGTGGTCAGAGCCCGTAAACCACAGCGAGAGCGCTTGGACGGAAGTTGTGGCTAGTCAGTGTGCGAATGTTACGCCCATGTATACCCCGTCATCATAACGCCGGATGACGTAGGTGAGGCGGTCCGTAGGGCCCCGAACTGGAAAAGTCCGGGACTTGACGGACTGCATCACTACTGGCTGAAGGGGTTCGTGGTGTGTCACGCTGTGCTCGCCCGACAGTTTCAAGAGGCTCTCGACCAAATGTCACTCCCGAGCCTCTTCACTACTGGGATCACTCATTTGGTTCCTAAAGACCAGGATTCCACAGACCCGAGCAAATACCGCCCCATAACGTGTCTACCTACCATATACAAGACACTAACATCCATTTCGAGCGCGAGAATCACTCGCCACCTGAACGCAAATCAGGTGATGTCGCGCGCTCAAAATGGATGTAGGGGCGGTGGTCGTGGTACCAAGGAACCACTCCTCGTTGACGCGGTCATTGGCAAGGTGGTTAAACGCAACCGTCGGAACCTCTCCGCCGCCTGGATAGACTACTAAAGGCATTCGACTCGGTGCCTCATACATGGCAAGAGGGTCCTCGAGCTGTACAAGGTTGACTGTACAGTTAGAGACTCGGACAGTGTATGGGGCAGTGGAGTACGATCCTTTGTCATCTAGGCGAGCGGATGACGGCTGCGGAAAACCACATAAGGATAAGAAGGGGTATCTTCCAGGGCGATTGTTTGAGTCCAATCTGGTTCTGCCTCTCTCTTAACCCTCTCAGTACCTTACTGGAGGGTTCCGGGAGGGGATTTCAGCTTCGGAAAGGTGGTACAAAAGTGACCCACCTTTTCTATATGGATGATCTCAAATTATTCGCCTCCAGTCGCTCTCATCTTGTGGAATTGCTAAACATCACTTGTGATTTTAGCAATTCTATTAGAATGGAGCTGGGGACGGATAAGTGTGCGGTCCTCCATGTCGAAAGGAAGGGTTACTAAATCTGAGGTATAGACTTGTCTGCCCATAAACATAAAGACCCTATCCGAGGCTGAAACATACTGATACCTGGGTATGTCACAGAACATAGGTATCGATGAGGCGGGCATGAGGCAGTCAGTTTGCGATGCGTTTTATGCACGCTTGACAAAAGTGCTTAACAGCCTTTTGTCGGGCGTTAATAAGACACATGCATATAACGGTTTGGTCATGCCTGTTCTCATGTATACATTTGGCATACTCAGGTGGACTCAGACCGAACTGAACGCTCTGGATAGAAAAGTCCGCACTATTATGACGTCCCATAGGATGCATCATCCGAGATCGTCAGTAATGAGGCTGTACTTGCCGCGGAAACATGGTGGACGCGGCTTTTAGCGCGCTTACCATGCATAATCGCGAAGTGTGCAGCCTTCGTAATTACTTTATGACGAAAGCGGATGATCCATTCTATAGGGACGTTATTTTTTGTGATAAAGGACTTACCCCTCTATCCTTAGCTAACGAGCAATGGCAAGACCCGCCAGTACAGAGCATTTCCAACCGGGAGACCGTATGGAAGGAGAAGGGAGGTTCTACAAGGCTCTACATGAGCCTTTCGTAGACACAGTTGCCTCCCTCCACTGGCTACGTTTTGGTGACCTCTTCGGGGAAACCGAGGGTTTTGTCTGTGCAATACAGGATCAGGTTATTAAGACCAACAACTATCGGAGATACATCCTAAGGGATGGCACCGTCGACATTTGCCGAGCTTGTCGCCATCCCGGTGAATCACTTAGGCATGTCATCTCTGGTTGTTCGGCGCTTTCTAACTCTGAGTACTTGCATAGGCACAACCTAGTAGCCAGGATTCTACACCAGGAGCTCGCTCTGAAATACGGTCTCGTGGATCGGAAACTGCCTTATTATATGCGCCAGGCTCTACTGGGACCGGGCCATCATCACAGACAGGACCATTCTTGCGAATAAGCCTGATATTGTGCTGATGGACCGGGCACAATCAAGATATTTTGGTCGACATTACCATTCCGTATGACGAGAACCTCGTGAAAGCCGAAACAGATAAGCGAACAAAATATCTGAACCTGGCTCACGAGGTGACCGACATGTGGGTGGACTGCCGGCCGAAATTATACCTGTAGTCGTTTCTGCGAATGGGTTAATCCCAGTCAGCCTCTCGAGTCATCTGAAGCGACTGGGACTCCGTGACGGACCTCCAAGCTCAAATGCAGAAGGCGGTGCTCCTTGATACCGCCCGCATCGTCCGCCGGTTTCTTTCCTTTCCCCAACCCTCGGCCGTTTGGTCTCCCCTGCCGAGGCTTCCATCTGGTTGGGTTTTATTTATTTATGTAATTTGTTATGTATTTATTTTATTTTATTGATATTTATGTATGTTTATCATTTTCATTTACAATTATATATTTATACAGCCCAACCAGATGAGAAAACTATATTGATACCCCACATAATAATAAAAACATGAACCTATGCATTTAATTTATAAACGTAATTATTCAATTATAAACATTATAAAAATAACTATTCAATCACTTATAGGTAGGTAGGTAATTTATAGGTGAGTTATCTATCTACCACATTAAAAATAATAAATTATAGTAAGTTACTACTTACCTAGTGGAGTCTTAGGGATATTTAAATAAATTATATATTTTTTATTTGTTCTATTATTGTTCACATATAAACGGTACAGTAAACCATATTAACACTTTTTTTTATTTTATTTCATACGAATAATTCTTTAAAAAATAAAATTTTATATATATTATTCTTTAGATAACCCTGAGTTTGAGCACTGGCTGAGCCTAAAACAGCAATCAACAATTTAAGCGGTGTTGGTGCAAAATCGTGTGCTGGTTTCTCTGCGTGATAAACTTAGAAATGAGGATATCCGCAGTAGAATCAGAGTAACCGACATATTCCAACGGATAAGTAAGCTTATACAGCTTAGGCAATGGGCGGGCTGAAGAACCGACAACCGATGGGGAAGAAAGGTTCTCGAGTGGCAGCCTCGTATCGGTAGGCGAAGTGATAGATGGCCCCCCACTAGATGGTGTGACGACCTGGTAAGACATGAAGTCGATGGATGCAGGTGGCTCAGGACTTTGCTTCGTCGCATTCCTTGGGGGAGGTCTATGTTCAGCAGTGGACTTGTGAAGGGCTGTAATGATGGTGATGATGATGATGGTGGAAAATTCGAGTTGTTAGCCTACAATGAAATTTAAAAAGATCGCAGCCCAGGACTTGTAGCTCTAGTTAGTAGCTACCGTGGCGCAATAAATAATATCCATAAAATAATGAATTATCAACAACTTAATCCCTCACTTTAAAATTATAATAGACAAAAATTTTTGATATGATCAGCTATGATGAGCTATAAATTATTACATTTTATTTTAAAAGAATTAGCACAAGTGCGGTAAAGGAATATCAAGTAGAATCCTTTTAAATTAATATCCCGTTTCTTCCGGAAAAAAGAACCAAAAATACGAGATTATATAAAGATTTTGAAATGAGATTTAAAGGAAGCTGCATAAAAATCTGCCTTGTGCTTTTGATTCGCAAGTAGGCAAAATAATAAGGATTTTATGAAATAAGTGAGTTGAAAAATGCTTGCGATAAATAAACGCGAAGAAGTTCTGTGTGCTTCATTTTCTATTAATAATTTACTAGACTGAATGAATGTTGAATACCATTTACAAAATAAGCTAAATTAAAAGAGAAAGTTATAAGAGACAACCGTTGAGAAAGAAAGGTTTTCAAGTGGCAGCCTTGTGCCAGTAAACGAAGTATTAACCGCCCATTACTGAATGGAGTGACGAGCTGGTTAGAGATGCAGGAAGTCAATGGATGTGATGTGATGAATGGATGGAAGTGCTAAACATGCATTGACGAAAGCGTTTGGCTGAGTTGCACTGGGCCGCGAGTTCGAATATGGAGCAATTATTTGTATGGTCTAGAAATATTTATAATCCTCTTATTTTCCCTCTTATTCTTCCATAATCCCTCTTATAATCTCTCTTATTTTTATTCTATAATCCCTCTTATTTTTAGCTGCTCTAAAAATAAGAGGGAAGTATAAAGACTATATTTTTTTATATACACAATAAGATATATCAGTTAGCCATTTAAATTGATCTGAATTAATCTATCTGGAATCCAGATAGATAAGTTTTACCTTTTATGCTGCCGGATTTTCTCCTTTATCGTGGAAAATTTTTACTTTGTAAATTACGAGTTGATATGAACACAAGACCACACTTACAAAAGTATATAACTAACTAATAGATGGTGCTGCCCATCTTATGTATTAGTTTGACTGTGCCTCCTATGACCCACGGGATGATATGAAGTAGTAGATTCTCTTACAACGCAACCCGGCGAAGAAGTATCAATGAATATGTAGTATACACGTAAATATAAGAAAACATTAATTATACTACAAAATTATAGTTTATAAGGATAAAAAAGCAACTTTATTAAAGGGTAGTGTTTCCATGACAACAAATATTAAAATTAACAACTTAACAACTGCAATATCCTCGATCGCATCCATAACTTAAATCGCCCAGTTAACCGTTGACCTCAGATATCTATATATTTTTTAGATCTATATACATACTTTTTAGATCCAACGCGTATTGCTGAATCTAGTGAAACATGTATGAAACATGTAAAAAAAACATGGAAAAAATGTTCAAAAATAATTAAAAGAGTGTGTTCCACAGCCAAGTCTTTGCATTTGAGCAACAAAATTAAGACGGCTTCTAATAAAATTAAAATGACATAGAGTATAATTAAAAGTGAAACTGGTAAGATCAACTCTCGCACTTCAAACTACCAGTTAAGTATGAACAACAAATTAACTGAATCAGATTAGGACGTTGCAATGGTTTTTGAGAAATATTTTATTGATATTCCGATCTTAACCACTAAGTCACTGAATTCTTCTCCTGCCGTCGACTTAAACAAAATGTAAATGCGTGTTTAAATAATTTTACACTTCATAAAGTATCATCAAATCATATCGTAAAATATATTAAAACTATTGATATTAAGAAAACTGCAGATCTGTCGGGGATTTCCGCTAAAGTTATTACGTCTAATATATCTAATAAAGTAATAGATACAATCGCGCCTCAACTAGCTATTATTTTAATACTAGTATCGAATCTGGTGTGTTTCCTGATTTAATGAAGTATAATAAAGTAATACCTTTTTAAATCTAGTACATTAGACCCCGCCTATTTTATACTGCCAACACTTAGTAAGATTTCTGAAAAAATATTCTTGATCAAATCTTTTTTTTTACCTATCTAAGGTCTTCGATTGTGTTCACCATGAAATATTAATCAGGAAACTTCAACACTACGGTGTAAGAAGTGATGGTCTTAAATAATTATTTCATATTTAAGTAACATAACACAAAAAGTTGTCATTAATAGTATGAGCTCTTCCGGGTCGATGGTACAAATTGGCGTGCCTCAGGGCTCAATTCTCGGCGCTTTTCTGTTTCTTTTATATATTAATGACTTACCTTACATAGTAGGGGAAACCATAATAAAGTATTATTTGCTGATGACACTTCTTTAATTTTCAAATAAAACGACAATTACTAAAATATGTCTAGGTAAATAATGCTTTATCTAAATTAATAAATGGGTTTAATGTTAATAATTTGCATTTAAATGGCACTAAAACGAAATGAATGAAATTCATGACTCCAAATGTCAAACATTTAAATACCAATGTAACTTTAAATGGGGAGGAAGTAAGTCTTGTCGATACCACCATTTTTCTTGGAATCACACTAGACGAGAAGCTTTAATGGGGCACCCATATTACCCAACTAGCAAGCAGACTTAGCTCTGCAGCATATGTTGTAAAAAAATTATAAATCTTACCAGTGTTGAAACAGCTAGACTAGTTTACTTTAGCTTCCACTTTCCACTTTCAACTTTAGTTTTCACGTTACCACGCTATTACAACAAAACTTTATATCTAACAGCCACCTGACACGCTGCTGATGAATCTCTTTATGCTGCTGCATCAAATAATATGTTCATTGTTCAGGTACTAGTACTCTGACCCCTTCACTTGTTTGAATGTTTTTTCCTTTTTAAAGTGATCTGTATATTTATAGACGGCGATTGCCACTTAGATACCATTGCATGAGCCGCGTACTTGTTTTGTCAATTCTTCTAACAAAAATATATTCATAATCCTCACATTTTTCTTGGAATCACACTAGACGAGAAGCTTTAATGGGGCACCCATATATAATAACTAGCAAGCAGACTTAGCTCTGCAGCATATGTTGTAAAAATATTATAAATCTTACCAGTGTTAAAACAGCTAGACTAGTTTACTTTAGCTTCCACTTTCCACCTTCAACTTTAGTTTCCACGTTACCACGCTATTAAAACAAAACTTTATATCTAACAGCCACCTGACACGCTGCTGATGAATCTCTTTATGCTGCTGCATCAAATAATATGTTCATTGTTCAGGTACTAGTACTCTGACCCTTTCACTTGTTTAAATGTTTTTTCCTTTTTAAATTCATCTGTATATTTATAGACGGCGATTTCCACTTAGATATCATTGCATGAGCCGCGTACTTGTTTTGTCAATTCTTCTAACAAAAATATATTCATAATCCTCACATTTCCGTAAAATATTCAGTATATTTAGGTATTGGTACACCTGATGTTCGATGTTGTTTTATGGCACTAAATCCCACGCACGTTGCATGTAAAGTGTCTTATTATTGTTGCTCAGCTTGGGCCATAATATATCAGTCTTTACTGTGATGTACTGTGTTTTATTTGCAAAAATCTGTCGTAAAATTGGTTGAGTAATTATAGTTAAATCAGTCTTTAAATACAAAATATACAAAATAACTCACTTTGCTACGATTCATATGTGACACCAGCTACTTCCAACTGCGACGATGTATTTTGATTATCAAACAAAATTAATTAATTTTGCTTAGACTTTAAAATTATTTTATTAATTTATGTAAAAATATAAAAAATTTAAGTTTCTAAAGCGTTTAAATCTAATGATAATTTAAAAAACGGCACATGCACTTATGCCGTCCTTGATTAAGTAGGTATTGCCAATATATTTAATAATTCCACAAGAGGGCTTTACTTCTCTTCTATAGAAAATATAAAATTTATACCGTCGGATATTTTAATATTCTCCAAATATCCGCTATGTTTTGAAACCGAAGGTGTATTAAATACCTATAATATTTCTCACTTGCTTTAACTATTACAATAGCAAACTATTTTTCTAGCAAGTCTTTGAATATCCAAGCGATTCGGTAACCGCA
Source organism: Parnassius orleans (assembly GCA_029286625.1). Taxonomy (NCBI): domain Eukaryota; kingdom Metazoa; phylum Arthropoda; class Insecta; order Lepidoptera; family Papilionidae; genus Parnassius; species Parnassius orleans. The sequence continues at coordinate 8,497,038 of JAGSMP010000018.1, forward strand.
GGAACTTCATAATAATCAAAAGATTGACGCAATAAGTTAAAACTCGCAAGCTTTCAATTTCAAATGCCGATTTTACTTTGCAATAAAATATCGCTCATTTGCGAGAAGGGTGACATAACTAAAAATCAGCAATTTTGAGTTAAGTATACAGGCGAACCCGGCAAATTTTATTCTATTTGCTGCAAAAACGACACTACGCGATGCTTAAAAATGAGAGAATGAGAGAGATTGTGACTTTTTTCCCCGTTGCACTCTTACCGATGCTTTGTTTCGAGACCGTAGCATCTCAGTTAGACCAGGACCGTTTTAAGAGTGTTCACGCACTAGATTTCAGCGATGATGACATATTCAGTGTTACGACATTCTTTTTGCAAAGGTAAGTCAACAATCTCACGCAACCCTTTAATAGAAAGATGACATAAATATACTTATGACGACCTTTTATTTGAAATGCGTTTAGTAAATCACCATCATATTTTACGTTATATCATTCATTCTGGAATCACAAATAGTTACCGACAGTCATATTTCATCATTAAACGTTTTTGATATCAACTAAAAACTAAATAGACTATTTCAGTAATGTCACATTTAAGGATAAGTTGCTTTTGTTCTTAAAATTACAGTATATTCGTGATTTTATTTGTATTATTTTATATCAAGTCATTATTAATAATAACAATTTTGTGTTCAAGGTACCTACTTCTTTGAGAGTGATCTATATATATATCTAAATATTGGCTTTAATTAAAAACACGCTTGAAATCACAGATTGTCTTATCCGTACAGTCTTAAAAAAACAAAACAAAGTTGCAGGGAATCTTTTAGCAGACTATAATATAATTAGGGGGAAACACAAAAAATCACGCAAAAGTTGATGATGCAATCTGGAAAGGAATAAAGGAACACATCCTTTCATCCCAAGAATGGAATCCCATTATTGTAGAGCCAATACTTCAAGAGTTTATAGACGGTAGTAGATCAGTTGTCGATATCCATAAAGATTATATTGAAACCCGTACATCTAAAAACATTTCATAAGGAAATCATACTCTGTTCTATAGAATTTTTACGGAAGAACATAACGTTTTATTTTTAACCCAGAAAGAATGTTGTGATTGTTGTGCTATCTATGAAAACTGTGAAGGCGAAGAAAAAGCAAAGAAAAAACAAGAATGATAAGTATCAATTTGAAATAAAAAAACCTATGCCGAGCAGAAAAAGTCAAAGATAAGGAAAACAAAGACGTAGTTGTCGCTGTGTATGACTTGCAAGCTGTGTTCCAATGGCCCAAAAGAGATACCTCAATATTCTATTATGTAAACAAGTTAAATGTGTTTAACTTCACTATTTATGATCTTTATTCTAAAGGAGTTGAATGTTATGTCTGGGATGAAGCTATAACCAACAGAGGCGTTAACCTGTGTTTTGAAATATTTACAAAAACTGCCTTAAACTTACAGCGCAGTGGATGTAATGTTTTATACGGATAACTGTGTGTTTCAGCAAAAAAATGAAATAATGTTGGCTATGTACATGTTTGTTGTGCAACATTACCCGAACATAAAAAATTACTCACAAATATTTAATTTAGAGCCACACCCAAAACGAGTGTTACTGTGCACATTCTCTCATTGAAAGGCAGGTTAAAAAGCAAATCATAGGTGGTCCAATGTATACCCTGAGGCCTTCATTAGTGCAATCAAAACTGCTAGATCAAAACCTAACCTTTTTCGGTAAATATAATAAACAAAGATGATTTTCTTGATTGGAAAGATGTATGTTCCCAAATGGGTGTAAACATAACCAGAGATGAAGACGGAAATACTATCAAAAAGGCAGATTTAAAAGTGGTGAAAATAGCCAAGAATCATCCTCAAACCTTATTTTTAAAATTTCTTATGAATAGCAGGAGTTTATAAAAGCACAAGTGATAAAAAAAAAAATCTGTAGATTGAAGTGAAAAAAGCGTATGGAGGAAAACCCCGATTAAATAAGAAGAAAAAAGATGGTTGTTGGATTTGATCGAGAAAAATTTCATTCCCAGATATTACGCTCCTTTTTGTAACTCTCTTTAGAGTCGTTAGTTTTAGTCGTCACATTTTTTTATTATTATAGATTCGTAAGTAAAAAGTTCCTGATCTCAAGACAATTACAAAGATTAGATGAAAACAATGTTATGGTGATTTAAAGTTAAATTGAAAGTTAGGGTTTTTGTGATTTTGTTGATTATTTCATTTCATAAGTACCTACTATATATGTTGTGTCTATTTTATTATAAACAATTAAAAGGCTAAATAATAAACACAATTATTTTCAATAACGACTTAGTTTTATTTAAAACCCATCTGAGTAAAATACTTATTATCAACATAGACTTATGTATAAATAATAAAAAAATAAAATAATGCTTTATCTGTAATAACGTCACGAGTGATACCCTATTGCTGAAATCTTGGAATTATAATATAACTTCTTGCATTTTAGTAGTAGTTCTAGTTTTGAATTGATACTGATAAATAAGAAGAACATTCAACATAGTCAATATTTTTATATTTGCTGTATTATGCATTTTTCAATTTTTAAACTTTTAAATCATGATACCCATAAATTACTCTTTCTGAGTTATGCCAAGCTTCTCGCAAATGAGCGATATGTTCCTCTTCTTTGCGGGCCAATTTACCAAGCAAAACTAAAGAACAAAACGCGACCCTTGCTAAATGTATTGCTTTTATAACGGACACCTGAGACTTGGAACAGACCAGCGTAATAACTGTATTATAATTTCCGTGAACAACGTGCGAATAAACAACATATTCCTAGCCTACCTTTTCTCTGGCGTCAGCGGATGGGCAAAACAATAGATTATACAATGAAATGAAATAGATTTATTTCTTTGTCATAAGAAATTATAATTTCGTAAGTAAATGTCTTTTTCTTTAATCCACTATCGATATCCATTTCCACCCATAATTATCTCTCAAAATTCACAGAATAGTTTACTAAACACACTAGTAATTCCCCAATGTGACCACTTACAACCCTCTCCTAAGGAAGTTACAATGTAGCTACATTGTAAGCTCTTATTATTGTATTTAAATATAATACTTATGTACAAATATATAGTTATAAGACTTAAGCATAGTAACATCGCGAATGTAAAAAGCTTGGCCTTGAATCGGGTTGATACCATTCCACGCTCTTATGTTATCAAAATATTAATTTAAAATTTTACAAGATTTAGAGGATAAACATTTTTAAAACTTCTGTTGAAAAGGTTTAATTTACCACAAGGAATTGTATTATTTATTTTTGTACATCTTTCTATAAATGACTTATTTATCTTGATTAATCTAAATATTGGATTATCAATTTGATAACTATTATTTTTAATCACGATGTTATCGGTATTCTTTGGCATAAGATATTATTTTTACGTACGAAACGGTTATAACGGTTTACTGTATATAAAAGTAACCATATAAATTGGATATTAAGAGTTTGAATATTAATTTTTATACAAACATTTCCCTTAACGAATTATGAGAGTGCAAGTTATAAATTGCACGTACCTACTGCCTTTTTTGCATAATAAAATCAGTATTATCGTCAGCTGCATGTCTTCAAAATAATATACACGTAAGACATGATGCTATGAATGTAATTAAAGTAAGATTATCTATCAGTAGCCGCATGCCTTAGTTGACGAATCTTTTCAACAGCATAAGCAGCTGAGCTGAGACCATAAGCCAAGGTTTTGTGTGGACTCTATTGTAATCCACAGACGAAAGTGATTCCCAAAAATACTGTTTTTTCAATAATATATTCGATCATTTTAACATTATTTAAAACAAATTCAACACATTTAGTTTTTTTAGTATTAGGCGCTAAATTATATGCGTGAAACCAATTTAAACTTTAGCATATCTAAAGCAATGTTTACTATAGATATTTACATACTTACTTCACTGACGTCCTTAGTTTTTTGATTGACCTTAAATATCAATGAAGTATCATCTGCATACAATATAATACAAAAAAGCGTTAGTGTACTTCTGAACTAAGTATGATAAATCATTAATGTAGATAAGAAACAAGCATAGGTTAAGAATGGTATCCCCTGTGGTAAGCACATTTAAATTACAGAACCTCTAGAATTTACACCACTTATCTGGACTTTCTGAATATAATTGTGGCAAGAATCTAACAAACAAAGTGATTGTATATTGAGGCCATACTATTTTAATTACTACAGCAATGTTACGTGATATGCGCAATCAAAAGCTGGATAAATTAAAAAAAAAAACACCGATTGCATTCTGTAAATTCTCTTAAAATCTTTTGATTTCATTATTTAAAGAATTAATTTTCTTGATTACTACAATGAAGCTTTTTAGAGCTTAAATTAACATAATCAGACAAAAACTAATACGCAAGTATAGTTGAAGACTTTACAGCATCTGTGATTTTTATAGGTTATTAGTAAATAAGTTTTACGTGCTAGAGCCATGCTGCAGCTATATTACTGGTACAGTTGTAGCACGAATGGGTCGGCTCGACCGGGGAAGGACTACGCTCTCACAGAATACCAGCGTAAAATAGCAGCTTAACGCTGCTGTGTTTCATATGGTGAGTGTACGTCACCCTTAACCTGTAAAAAAAGTGTTGAAATAGAAAATTAAACTTTAAGTGCCTTCTTTGACATTATTGGAACTTGAAACATTTTTAACGTTGTAGAGCCATGCTGCATTTATAATATAGTTTTAGCACTGTTAGGTCAGCTTAACCGTGGAAAAAGTACGCTCTCTCAAAATACCAGCGTGTAATATCGTATGGTAAACGAAGGGAACCGAAGATGCTTTTTAATGGTAACGAGGTATTCCATCTTAGTCTTCTGGGGTTTTCCGTTACAATTTGGTTCTTAATCGAGGGAAAATATAGGTGTCTATGAGTCACAGCATCCACTTACCATTACTTGAAATATGTGCTCGTTTGTTACTCTTATTCTTAGAAGATACATAAACAGATACGCTAGCATAGTTGAAGACTTAGAGCATCTATGGTTATTATAGGTATTTTAGTAAAGAAGTTTTGAAATTAATTGGCTACGTCTTTGCTGGATTCATTAAGTGTCTCATCTAAACTTAAAGAGAAATTATCAGAACTTTTTATTTTACCAGTTTCTTATATATATATAACTTTCCAAATTTCTTATGATATCCTCCGATTTCATTTTGCGACTTATAAAATTACTTTTGGCAATCTTACCGTTTTAAATGTTGTACAATATTTTTTAACATATTTTAATAGAGTTGAATGAATATAATATGTTCTTTTTTCGTATAGTTCAAAAAGTTTATCTTTAATTTTAGGAGTAAATCAAAAACAATAAACCATTTGCTTTTTGAATGAATTAATGAATGAATTTCTTTATTTTGCAAATATGGGTGATACAGAATGTGGTGACAAATATATAGTATAGATTCCACCATATTTTACCAGAAGGCATGCAAAAAATATGAATTAATTAATTCTTTTATCAATTTACGTAGATATGTCATTCATAACACAATATCACATTAGATTAACAAAATTAAAGAAAGTCTCTTCAAATTACATATAAGTCTAATAAGTCAATCGGTACATTGTTATCACTATTATTTAATTATTATAAGCCATCGTCAAATTAATTACATTAATAATAATACAATTTATAAATAAATATCCACGTGACAAACGTACAAATTTTAACATAACATTTTGTCCATTAAAAATTCATTAATATTATAGTACACCTTGTCTGCTAAAAAGTTTCGTAGCCTTGTCTTAAATAATGAAGTGTTGAGATCCTCCAACACTTGGGTAATTGTTGTAAATAGCCGGCCCCATACAGCAGACACTATTGCGTATTAGTGCTGTTTTTCCTTAGGAATGTAAATTCTACTATTGTCGCGTCTGTTTCTTGGGGCAAGGTCTGCTAGGCACTAAAACAGTTCTGGTTCGACTTTACAAAGACTGCCATCTCTAATATATATACAAGGTACAGTTAATATTTTATATTGTTTAAAAAATATGGCTTGCAACTATCGGTACTCTTCATCTTAAACATGGAGCGTATACACCTTTTTTGGGCCGTGAATACCTTTCCTTTTTCGCAAGAGTTACCCCAAAATATTACGCCATATCGTAGGTATGTTTCTACCGTACCATAATACGCAGTAAGGAGTCCATCCGTACAAATTATAGATGACAATATGCCTAGAGCATAAGCAGACTTACTTATATTTTTACAAAGAGTCCTAATGTGCGATTTCCAATTCAATTTTTCATCAATTTCCAACCCCAAAAATCTCGTGCTTTCGACTTCGGCAATGTTATAGTTATTATATTGTATTATGACTTTACTATTATCGTGTTTGCGTTGACTGAAATGACCTTTGTTTTGCTTAAATTTATTATTAAATTATTGTGATCTAGCCATTTTATAATTGTTTTTAGAGAATTGTTTATGTCATATTCGTATGTATTAATATTTTTACAAGATATTGTTATGGTGCTGTCATCTGCAAAAAGCGTCAAAGGTTTTTGGTATCTATTATTTACTAGGTAGTTGGACTTCTTATGACTTCTTACAAATAGCAGTATTTTATCGTTGTATTGGACAAGTTAATGTAGTAGATAAAAACAAGGATGTGTAATATTCTCATCAACAATGTATTCTTTATAACATCGTTGTATCGAATCCGAGATATTTATTAAAACGTTCTCCTATAAGTAAGAGGCGCTTTAGCGCTCATAAAAGAATATTTTAATATAATACACCGAATTTTTTGTAGCCAATATCAGAAGTATAAAAATCTTCACATTCCCGCTCAACAGGGCTTAAACATGTCTCGTGCGTAATTACCAGGTTTTAATTATACTGGCTCTCATAATAAAAACCTTATCACAGCATTGGATGCACATCTGCTTTCGTGACAGAAATAGTATTCATGATATGGATTCATGTTCAAAAAGAGATTTTCATGTTTTAATTTATGTTTAATGTTAAAAAAATGCAAAAGCAGAATCAACTTTACATTTTGCTATTTACGTAATTTCTTACTTTGTTTGATTCATCTCAAAAACGGCCATAATAAAAATTCCATTAATGTTCATCTTTTTAAAGTCGCCGCAATGAACATCACAAAATGAAATTCGAAAAGGGATTAAAATAACATTTCTTATACTGCAAAATTCAACAATTTTTGAAGAAGATACGATTAAGATTACCATATTTATATCGTAAATGCAGCTTCTGCAACTTTAATGCGTCGTCTAATGAGACCCCGGCGGACATCTGACGGTATTATGAAGCAAATAACGACGCATTTTTATTTTCAGCACATAAACACCACCGGGATATTTCACGTTTACTAAACACCTCTTCACAAGGCCACTGCTAAACATAGGGCTCCCAGAAAGACATTTTTAATATTGTTTAATATAGTAAGTTTTTTTTAATATAGGAGGCGGCAATCGTATTGTATTTCGTTACGAGTTCGTTATAAATTTTATACTTATGCATGATAATGTGTCGCCTGTCAGGCTTAAATCCGATTGAGCACGAGTGAGGCTTACTTCAACGAAACGCTTTGCGAAATTTTCCCGAAAATCTGGTAACAGAAATTGAACTCATCATACACTTTCGTCGAACCTGGGACCTTACCCCACGAAGATATGGATAAGCTCATTTTGAGAATATATAACATCTCAGGTGTTTTACAGATTTTTGTTTTCACAAAAGTAATTTCAATAATTTTATTTCTTTCTTTCATCGCCAAAAACCAAAAATCTTCTTTATATATAAGTACAATCTTTTTATTTTTACTATAACAGCCGTTTTTTAAAGAAATAACAGGAGTTTTTTTGTTATAGTACAAAAATGCGTATTTTATATGAGAGTGACAAGAAGTTCTTTGTAGATTATTTGATTCATGAATACATGTATACTCGTACATATACTTACAAACCCTCACGCTTGTCACCCAGAGGAGTAGGCAAAGACTACGGACTTTCTTTTGACACGACCCTTACACACCTTTTGCGCTTCTCTCACCTCCATCAAATTTCTCCTCAATACATGAACAGCTAAACTATCTCAAGATTTTTCATAAGTGCATCTTTTTATATCTATTTAAGGTTAGGTTATTAGCAGTAGAGTAACATAAAACACATTTTCATCTTAAAACATTGTTCGAAATTCACAAAAGTCTAAAAACATGTTTATTTCGAAGCAACAATTTTTATCTTCGTAACAATAGCGGTACATATTGTCAAGAGAACTCCGTTGTCAGTGATCTTCAAACCAGACAAAGTACTATCTACTATCAACGTCAATCACTGTCGGATACGAACGACGTGTTCACTCTGCACTGTCATGCTTGTATAAATAATAGACGCTTTTCGTACAAGGTGTTCTATTGATCTATCTATCTATCACCTTTCATTGTTAACATTGTCGATATTTCACGTATATGCTGCTATGGAATACTGATGGATTTGAATAATATAAATAACATTGTTGTTTGAATCAAATCCAACATTCGTGCAGACATTAACTATTCTAGATTGTTAGTATTTCGATTCGAATATCATGTCTACCAGGAATGATTGTAAAATGATCTTGTTATTGCTTGATCTTCTTTACGGTTATTATATTTATTAGATGAACTTAATAATCCTTTAATTACTTTAAAAACTATTGGACACCAATGATATTGAACAGACATTTCACATTTCTGTATTTTGTATCAAAATGGTTGTTGTGTTTCCCCGAGTCAATAATTAAATGGTGAATAACAATGATTCACTATTGCAGGATTCTAATGCTGGATACGTCGGAATTTAGTGAAAGTATCTCATTTCTTAAAAAAAATATTATTTGATTATGACGAAAACGAGGCCTTCTATCTTAGTCCTCAGGGGTGACAACACATCTGCATTTTGATTCTTAATCAAGGATAAATGTAAATGTATATGGGCCACAGCATCCACTCACACTTAGATGAACTGTGTGCTCGTTTGTCACCCTTAATCTATAAAAAAAAACCTAATATCACTCCACTGTCTTGTCTTATAAAAATCTATTTTTAACATTTAGTAGTTTCCGGGCTCCGCTTTAAACAACTCATGGTAGTGTGCTGAGACGAATCATGTAATATTGGTTCACGTGACATGGTTCTTTTCTCGCTCAAAGGCATTAGGCATTCAGCGAGGAAACGCAGCTAGTGTTCTTGATACGCTACCACGGGGAGTATATATTTAAGTTATTAGTTTTAGTTTTTTTATTATCGTTTTTTAATATTGTATAAATTTCAATGAAATAAAAATAGATTATTTTACTTAATAATAAAGAAATTTCTTAAAAATGGAAACACATTATTTAATCTAAGAACAATGATATCCGCCTTAGAAAGGCGGCGTTAGAGAATACACCACCCCGTATCCTCCTGTGGGTGTCATAAGAAGCGACTATGGGAAATAAAACGGGGAATGGGCAGCAACATCTTTCTGATACCAACTCAAAATAATAAAAACATTAGTTTTTGACACGTTTGCCAAGCGGAGTATTTTCGAAATGCTGTAATGAACGACCGATGAAGGAATAAGAATAGAGATATATGTAAAAATACTACTTATCTTTGTAATCTCTGTAATACAATTTTATTTTCAACTTTTTTGTTATTTATATTGTGTAAATGTTAATTTTAAAAAGAAATTGCATGAAATACGTGCGACTATACCAATTCGGTTAGACGGGTCTGAGCGGTCGCCTTTTTTAGGGTTCGGGTGGACGAAAGTGGTCTCATGATTTCTGAACTACGCCTAGGGAGTGGGAGTACCGGAAAAGACGCGTTAGAACCGGTGCCAACTCTGGAGCACACGTCCTCAGCACAATTGGGGGGATTCCGTTAAGCCCGCTCGACTTGTGGATGTCCAGGAAGAGGAGTGATTTGCGAACCGAGCGCTGTGTGAATCGCACATCTGGCATGGAGCTCTCACACCGCGGGATGGTCGGCGGTGTGTTCCCCCCGTCATCGAGAGTCGAGTTGAACGCAAATAAAGAGCCTAGCAGGTCGGCTTTCTACTTTGCGGCATGGGACAGTGAGTCGTCCTCCCTGTGCAGAGATGGAAGAGATGGCTGACAGAAATTCTCTTGGACAGCCTTGGCGAGAGACCAGAATGCACGGGTTCCCGAAGGAAAACGAACTAGATTCTCGCCAATTCTGCAGATGTGCTCTGACTTTTCCTTGGCAAGAATTATTTGAAGGACCTGGAGGTGGAATTATACTTATTTTAAGGGCGCTGGTGTTTACATCCACTTCTCGGTAGCACTTCTGCTTATAGCATGATGCTATTTTACAGGAACGACTAAACCATGTCTGAGATCTGCTTCCGATGGGCACTACAGAGGAAGGAATAAAAAGTTCCATACCCTAAAGCACCACATCAGTGACAGAATTAGCAACTACATTGGGATCGACCGGCGAGATGCAAACCCGCCCCCAAGGGTACGATGCAAAGAAAGACCGCATCCTATCCCAATCGGCCGACCTATAGTGCCAAACACGGTGGCAGCCTGCAGAGTGCAACCGCGATTTCAGCGTGAGTGGCACTACACTCCTGACTAGACAATGGTCCGTGAACCCAAGAGGGTCGTCGACGGAGACTTGATATTAGTCCGGATGAGAGGTCAGCAGAAGGTCCAATAGGGAAGGTGCATGATTCTCTACATCTGGAATCCACGTAGGCAAAGTAACCAGTTGTGTCAGACCATATGCCAAGGCAAAATCATGAACAGATGTCCCCGCATGATTGGTTAAACGTGAACTGAACCATTCAGCGTGGTGGACGTTAAAATCACCGAGGATCACGATCTCTGTGGATGGGATCTGGTGTAGCAAGGAATTTGTAGCTATTTGGACGTGGTCAATGAGTCGGTCTGTTTCGGCTTTACCGCTATGGGACCTATAGAGGCACCCGTAGACGCGCGGATGGTCGTCGCTATCTACGCGTAGCTAAAAGATGGACAGGTCCGAACCTTCAAGACTGCCGAGGCGTCGAGAACAGATGTCCTCTCTGACGTATACGCAAACTCCAGCCCGAGGCACAAAGGAGTGTTTCAATTTGTACCCCGGGTACGAGAGATACGAAGTATCAGCCGTGAGAGGACACCTGCGTCTCGGTCAGAAAGAGCAAGGCCGACTTCGCCATTTTGAGATGGTAGTGTGGACGGCGTTTAGGTTCGAGAGAAGTCTCCTGATGTTGCAGAAATTCACGGTTATCGTGGCAGAGGTCTCCTTGGTCTTGTATTGTCTTGAGCGGAATTTTGCCCCCCCCCCCTCCCCCCGGAATACGCGGGGCAGCCTGAGCACCCACGCTCAGAAGTGGAGTAGCTTGGTCGTGGATGCTCAGCGAGGGATTCGCCAGAGGTGTTGGTACCCTCCTGGGGTAGTCTTCCGTTTAATTAAATTCCGCTACAATGATTACGCCAATTGAGCCTCCGGCCACCTGCACTCACCAAATGAAACGCGAAAGCAGACCTTCCACTTCACGCCGGTATTCTGTGAGATCCCGGCACGAGCCGGCCATACGTGCAACAATTAAATTGCTTTTGCACAAGACACCGGCAAAGAAATATGTGTCTGTAGGATAGACCTGTAGAGTAATCATCGTGCCCTGTAAGAGGCTGCCTATGTTGCGTGAGATAGTGCATATTAGTAGTTAAAAGTGGGATCAGGGCCGGCAAAATCGAATCCCGCACATCCCATAAATTTCACTAATTATTAACTGTATTGACGGCTCAGTAGTAGTTGCAATGCTGAGGGGCCGCAGATTGCAATCCCGCACGGAACAAGTATTTGTATATCCTAAAGATAATTGTTCCGGATCTGGATGTCAGCCTTTCTTTAATTTTTGGTAGGTATGTGGAAAACCTACTCAAAATTAAATCATCGATACACGAGAAAATTCTAATTTAGATACCAATTAATATAACTAAGTACAATAATAACTATAACTCTCTTAAACAAAACAAATGGAATCAATCTGCCTCAGCACGGTCTTGCCTTTCAAGGCTTGCTACGGTCTCTCGTAAGAACATGTTTCAATTAACAAGTTACATATTATGCCTACCGGAACCGTGGTGAATGCTCCTAGCATACCACGCAACCGGCTGCGTGGTTATGTGGGACTCACTTTGAAGAAGTGCCTACCCACTAAACAACACCTTGGGGACGGCTTTAGCCATAGTGGCCTTTCCGCCGAAATTTCATGCGACCCCCTAAAGGGATAAGGGGGCGCCTCAATTGACATACATAAGCAGCTAACTAAGTACAACGGCAGTAATACATTTAATAGCGAGAACATAAATCAAAAAATGCCATCTGTCGATAATCAGACTATACTATATATTATATAAACCTTTTTACTCATGCCGCCCACCAAAAACTTGTCCTTAAAAAAAAATCCACATACTCCTAAAAAATACCTGACAACTAAAGAAGTAAGCTGCCCACCGTTACAGTGTGATTCGAATCTTTATGACTTAGTCAACACACAAAGCTTACTAACAGGGCGTTTTAAATACCCTCCGTTACATTTAACACTAACGACTCGAGTCACATTATCAGGTCCGGCATATTTTTTTATTACTTTACCTAAAATCCGTTTGGCAGGTGGTATATTATCATCTCTTATCACCACTACATCTCCAATATCAATTTCAGGTTTTATCGTACACCACTTATTTATCTGATTATAATTACTTAAAAATTCTTTAGACCACTTTTTCCAAAATGAATTAACCATTTTTTGAATACTTTTACTCAGTTACCATCACTTGTATAAAATAATATAGCATTATGCCTCTACTTTTTAAAATAATAGAGTAGTATTATAGAACATAAACAGAAAATTACGTAAAAGCCTATCCTATATAGCGATTTCTGCATTATAATATTTTTACAGAGCTATCTGTAATTACATCACATTATCGTGGCGTCGGATATTTCACCGCGCGTGACCTGAAATGAAATTATCTCGAAATCCGTGATGACATTCGACTTGTCCGTTTTACACTGTAACGAGCTTCAAAACCGTTCGTTAATACTTTTAGGATGTGAAAAGTTGTCGCTTCGAATAAGGGAATAATTTTGGACTTCTCGTGCATTCATTTTTATGTTAATTTTAAGAACAAATGTTATATTTTTAATTTTTATTTATTTAGATTTTAAATTGGATACCTTAGTTTTCTTCTCTCTTTTTTTTACATTCATATTATTATTATTTAATTTGCCATGTAAACAGCCAACCAGTGGGATGGTTTATGTGAGTGTTTGAAATCTTAAATCTTTTGTTGAACTCTTTCAGGATTTTTTTATTTGTATTTTTTATATTTATATAAATATGTGATGCTGAATCTTTTCAGTCAATTTATGATTCAGAAATTTCTTTTACGTTTTGCAATGACTCTATTAATGGTGGCTTAATCTCTTTAAATTCTCAAATAGATAATATTTTTTAAACTTCTGATGATTTGTTGAATATTTGTCATATAAATGCCAAAAGTATCCCAAGTCATTTTTCTGAGCTTGAATCTTCATTTTCTTCTAAACGCGTACATGCAATCCTAGAGTCAGAGAGTTGGCTAAAGCCTTTTTTACACTCTACCTTATTTTCATTACCTGACTTTGTCCTTATTAGAAATGATCGCATTGACAAAAGAGGTGGTGGTGTTGCCATATATTTGTACAAGTTAATTAACTATAAAATAATTTTAACATTTCCACCTACTTACTCTACCTCCTCTGGGTTCCTGTTTATTGAAATCGATGTCAAGGATAAAAGGATGATTATTGGGGTAGTGTACTGCCCTACTGCTATTGATTACTTTCCTTCTATTGAAATGACTTTAGAAAATTTTGGTTCTGAGTACGAGCACTGCATAATCATGGGTGATTTCAATACTGATATACTCAAGATTTCTTCTCGGTCTCAAAAACTTCGTTCAATCATTGAGTCTGTCAACCTTCACATTCTTCCCTTAGAAGCTACTCATCGCAATATAGACTGTGATGACTCATTGATTAATCTTATTATTACTACTTCTTCTGATCATGTAATTAATCATGGTCAACTTCCCGCTCCGGGTTTCTCACGACATGACCTAATTTACGCTTCTTATAAGCTTAGTCCTCCCAAAACTACTTCTAGTATTTTGCAATTACGTAATTTCAAAAAGGTAAACCCGGAAAATTTCAGGAAATACGCTTCTAATTTAAATTTCGATCCTTTAGGGAAACCATCTACAGTTGATGAAAAGATATCTTACCTTAATAATACAATTCTCAGCATGTATGATGCTCATGCTCCGATTTACAACGTTAAATTAAACCGTGCTCCTGCTCCTTGGATGACAGAGAGTGTTTGGGTAGCAATGACTAGACAGAATCGGGCTTTTCATCGTTTTAGAAGGGAACGAACGGAAGAAAATTGGTTAGCTTTAAAGTTATGTAGGAATCGATGCAATCAGATAGTAAGTAACGCTAAACGCCGCTATATCCATACTAATATTTGTAACTCTTTGCCAGCAGATGTTTGGAAATTTCTAAAAGATTTTAGTGTGGGTAAGGTACCCACCCAGGATTGCGGTCTTTCTCTTTCTCTTAATGACTTGAATCTGCATTTTGTTTCTGCTACAGCAATGGACCCTGCAATTCGTGCTCAAGCTATAGCTTATTTGGCTTCAATCCAATCTTCTCATACCTCAGTTTTTCATTTCTCACCGGTTCATCAGGATGAGGTTAGAAAGGCTGTGCTGGCAATAAAATCCAGGGCCGTGGGTTGTGATGAAATCAGTAGAGATATGATAGTTAATATCTTAGAGTATATTTTACCAGCTGTAACGCATATTATAAATTTTTCTCTAGACTCAGTATCCAACCCTTTGGAAAAAAGGGCTATGTGCGTCTCTTTCCTAAAGTTTCAAACCCCTTACTGCCTAACCATTTTCGTCCCATATCTATATTGCCCTTCCTTTCCAAAGTTCTAGAGGCCTGTGTATATAAGCAAATCTCCAATTTCATATCCAAAAATAACCTACTGAGTGCTTATCAGTCTGGTTTTCGCTCAGGTCACAGCACCACCGGTGCTTTGCTAAAAGTTACTGAGGATAAAAAAAAGTAACAGTGATGGTGTTAGTAGACTTTTCTAATACTTTTAACACAGTTGACCACGATATACTCCTATGTATCCTGTCTCATCTTAAATTTGCACCCTCGGTCTTGGAATGGTTTTCCTCATATCTTCGCGACCGCCAGCAATCAGTCCATGTAAAGGAGGAGACTTTCCAGTGGTTAAATCTTGATTCTGGTGTGCTGCAAGGCGGAATTCTATCTCCGATATTATTTTCAGTTTTCATTAACTACATATACTCCGTCATTGATTGTTCGTACCATCTATATGCAGACGATCTCCAAATATATGTGCAATTGGATATCAATAATCTACATGATGCTATCGCTAAACTAAACCTTAATTTGAAAGCCATTTATGACTGGTCATCGTGGTTTGGCATTTCTGTCAATCCATTTAAATGTCAAGCAATGCTTATTGGCAGCTCAAGAATTCTGACAAAAATTGACGTCAGTTGCTTACCACCCGTATTTTATAATTATAATTTTTGATCCCGTTCTCTGACTGGGTTAAAAACTTGGGTCTATACATGGATAAGACGTTGAACTGAGAAAAACAAGTCACTGTGGTCAGCCGCAAGGTCACTGCTGCCTTAAGATCGCTCTACCGTCTGAAAAGCTTTCTCTCATACAAAACTAAGCATATGCTTGTTCAAACACTCATCTTGCCTGTTAATGATTATGCAGATGTTTGTTACTCAGACTTGAACCAAAATCTTCTCAATAAGCTTGAGCGCCTTCTTAATAACTGCATCAGGTTTATTTTCGGTCTTCGAAAATATGACCATATCTCTCAATTTCGTATTCGCCTTAAATGGCTAACTATCCGAGAAAGGCGCACTTCAAGAATATTGTCTGTTCTCTACTCCATTTTAAATGTATTGTCCTCCCCTTCCTACCTTAAAGAAAAATTTCAATACCTTTCCTCCAACCACGACAAGGTACTTCGCTCTTCAATTAATCTGAAGATTTCAGTTCCACTCCATTTTACTGGCTTTATTGGCAATCCTTTTACTGTTCAGGCTACACTACTCTGGAACTCCTTACCTGAAAACATTAGGGAAGCACCAAACAAGATAGCCTTCAAAATATTGGTCCGGGAACATCTCTCAAAAACAATGTCGTCAGCATAATACCAATACTGCAACCTTTATCCAGACATATTATTATGTATGTATGTATATATGTATTTATTTATGTATTTATGTGTTTGTATATGTATATATGTATTTATGTATGTGTATATGTATATATGTATTAAGGATAATTGTTATATATGGATTATTATGTATTTGTGTAATTTATAAGCCTTATTTTAATAGGTGTTATATCTATATAAATTTATTATATTGAGTTACTTAAGTCACCTGCCACTAATTTCTCACCACGCCATGGGTTGACTGGCAGAGAAAGCTAACTGGCATTAAGTCCGCTCTTTGTAACCTTTTTATTGGTTAGAACAATAAAGTTTTAAATAAATAAATAAATATATAATTTTTAAAGTTTTTTTTCTTTTTATTTAATTTGTAAACATATACACTTTTAATCACTTTCTGAACATAAAATGTGTTCCAAACCATAATGACTTATTAGAAACTTATGTAACTTTTTTATACAAAACTTTGTTACATAATCAATATTTTAAAATTATTGGCCTTAAAAGATACCTGTAAGTATTCGTTAATTGTCGACTCAACCATTACAGTAAACACACGCAACAACAAAAGTAGTTATTTAAGTTACTGCCATTCGATCATATTCTATATATAAAAGTTTGTCCGTTAGTCTCGCAAACTCGAAAATGGCTGGACAGATTTTGATGAAATTTTTGTGTGTTTGAGTGGATCCCTGGATAATATAAACGATTAACGATTGGGCCCGGTAGTTGGCGCTGTTGTCGAAATCCAGAAATCACCCGTAAGAAGCGGGGCTGATCGCTAGTTTAGTATAAATTTTATTGCGTTATCTCTCCTGAGGACACGAATGAAATGTGAATTTTATTTTATTCTATTCTAAAAAAAAAACATTCTGTATCCGCCACTATAATCATTACCGATGGTGACAAGAGGGCTGGTTCTTTTCTCATCTACTACATAATAAGTATAAGTTTTCGATGACTTAGGAATTTAAGCATCAAGCTACTACGAAATACTTATTCTTTGTGACTTCAAATATCCAATAAAATTTATGACTAGCGACAGGCAATAATATTATATGCCTTGTAGTGGCAGCGTAAGTGAACCCACTAGCTCATATCATTCTATAGATGTAATAAGAGGCGACAAGGGAGAAATCGAAATAGATCGATTTAAATCTCTAGAGTTTAAAACAGTTCAAACGTTTTAGCAAAATATTGGAATTACTTCTCGAAACAAATACGTTCAGCATAGGGTTAACAACTAATACTGCAAGAAGACGAGGAAAATATCTAGTATCACGTATTTTTAATGAGATATTGTCTGGGGACGAATGTGGTAATAAAGAAATATTTAAAAGGAATTTGAAACCGTGGTTGCTGGATAATTCATACGTGCAATAGTTAATATTGTCTAAATTAATAATAATAATTTTAAATATATGTAAATAACACTACTAAGTTTAAATTTAATTTTTGTATTTTATGTTTTAAATCCAAGATTAAAACATTAATTACAGCCAACAAACTGCCCTACAGTTTGGTGAAAATAGTATATGAAATAACCGACTAAATTTTTGTGTAATAAAATATTTAAAAAAAAGCAGATGGCAGCAGCATCTTCTTGATAACAGTACAAAATAATATAAAACTGTGACTGCCAACCCATCTGTCAAGCGTGACACCTAATTCAAAATCCCTCATGAGACAAATCATGGCCCTTATGAGGCAATCTATGGGGAGGCCTATTTTCAGCAGTGAACATTTATAGGCTACAATGGATGGATGCATGGTAGGCATCGCGCTCCTTTGACGCTGTCCCCTGTCGCCAGTTTGAGTTTCATACATATGATGTATTATACGAGATGGTAACCGCCGTCTAACGAAGGCCATTAGGTCTTTCTGGTCTTTTTCTATAGTCGCTTCTTAAGACGTCGCTTTATACGTGGCCATTCTACAGCCATATTATGTTTGTAGCACGAATTGGTCGGCTCGACTATGGAAGGCCATGCTCTCTCAGAATAGCAGCGTAAAATATCAGGTCAATGCTGATGTGTTTTGTGAGTGTAGAGAACCGGAGATCCTTTTTTCCGTAAACGAAACATTCCATCTTAGTGCTCATGGGTGATAACTCATCTGCATTTTAATTCTTGATCGAGGATAGATGTAAATGTCTATGGGTCACAGCACCCACTTATCTATTTTAATGAATTAATGAATGAAATATACTTTATTGTACACAAAAAAATAAGAAAAAAGCAACAAACTATTTAAAGGTATATTTGGCGGTCTTATCTCTTACAAGCGATCTCTACTAGGTAACTACACAGCAGAGGATATAATGACCTGTGAAAAAGGGTAAGGGTGTACTCAAGTTGTTAGAAATTACAAACGACAAAATATAATTATATGTTTATGATAATATAATAAATAAATACATTTCAATTACACAAATCAATATACAAATACATTTGAATTACAGAAATATAGAAATACATATACAAGAGCATAAAGGAGTAAAAAATTAAGTGACATAAAAGCCTTAACGTAAGAAATAATAGGTAGTAATTTTTAAATAAACGACGTCAAGGAGAAATAAAAGAATGATTAAAAGACCACTACAGCTCTAACCTCTAATACGACAAATGTAGAAGGTTCCATCTTTTACCACTCGAAATACGCAGGCGAATAGCGGATATTACCTTTCTACTTAAGATAGCTTCAAGCGAGATCAACTGTTCAGATCTATTTTCGAAATTAAATATCAAAACTCCAAAAAATGTCAGACGAAAGTGCCCATTATCGCTACCCGCAGCCAGGACTAATTATAGGCAGAATAGTTATATGTTCCACGTGAGCAAGAACTTTAGTATTGTATCTCAATCGTTGAATTTAGAATTATTCAACACAAGTATCATTTCGGCGAGACGAGTTCTGAGTAAGCCATTTTTCGAGTCCAGCCGATGATTTTTTTTTTTTTTGTTAATATGTAATGTTTAGTTCATTACTGCGGGATGTTACCTAGCTAAGCTTACGGTTGGTGCGACAGTGTCCTATTAACTGTCGGTAATTCACCGCATGCAAATATTTATACAATGTTACTATTTGCGAAAACCCATAAATGGTTTCCTATAACTTAATTATTTTTTACTTACTCTGTAAGTACCTCTTTGGAAACTTTGGAAAATCAGCGTGGAAGTATTGGAACGAAGTTCCTTATCGCACGGTACGAATTTGACGGATGGGGGCTAGGCGAGAAAAAGTGTAAGATTTTTCCGTCACGACCCGCTTTCTATACGTCAACAGTACGAGCGAGATGGAATAATATCCATCTCCCTCTCTTTTTTTCTTATCTTGCCATGAAAGAAATATTATTTTAAACGACGCTTCATTTTAATAGACGCTAGTAATTCATTTATCTGTATTTGTTAATTAATAATATAACACGTTTATCAATAATAATGTACTAGGAAAGGAACTTCGTTCCAACCGAGTGTTCCACGACACTCACGCATGTTTTTTGTCAGTACCTTTTTAGTGACCATTTACTGGATTTAAAATATGCTATAGTTGTATAGAATATTATGTAAAATGTGTAACTAAATAAATTTATAATTTCTATGTTTAATACATTCAGAATAATAAACGAGATGACACTTTCTATTTTCTCTGTGTCTCACTGTTGATTCTTACGATACTTGTGAGATGATTTTTTATCCCATTGGGTTAAAAAAATCTTATAGTACTATAACATGACCGTTAAATAATTATTTCAAAATCTAGTGTACTGTCTAAAACTTATTTAATTTTGATAAAGTTGCATTCCGACTTCTTGGCTTAATATGTAAGATAGATGAATAAATTCAGAATAAATAAGGGTTGTAAATAAATAAAACTCAGAGTGGCCACACTTCGCTTAGATTATTTTCTTGTAGTAAAACTTGACATACTAATTTTTGTCATAAATATAATATTACTACTATAGCAGTAGATTCATACTTATGAAATCCGCTCAAAAATAATGATTAGTTTTGGAGATTAAATTGTTTTATTTGTGTACTTATTACCTTTTTACTTCGGAATAAAGAGGCTTTTTGAAGATGTCTTTTATATTACGAGTTATAATTGTGTACAAGTTAAAGAACACAAGGCAAGTTAAAATCACTCAAGAAAATAGTGTTTTACCTGATTCAGCTACTGCCTTTGTATTTAATAGATCACACATCGTCATCATTACAGCCTATCAAAGTCCACTGTCGAACATAGGCTTCCTAAAGTGGTAAAAAAAATATGGTACTTAAGTATTGGTAAATATTGATCATAGTTGCCACGCTTGGCAGACTTCGGTTTGTAACCGCAACTTTTATTATTTATTTCTAGTCAGTAATATGCTGTTTATTATCTTATATTTCAGTTTCCCCTCTAGTGAAACCCACGGAACGATTTGGGTTAGTGGATTTTATTACGCCGCCACTACACACATCACCGAATATAATTTTTCTACAATAAGTTGTTTGTATAATACGTATGTGTAAACTTGTAGGCTCACAATTATTTCAACAACCCTCTATTTGTGTAATTAGGTTTCCAAACGTTCTTGATAAATGCTTCTGTTTATTATTTTATATTTTATAGTTGTAAAATTGGGTAGTCATAAATTACTAAATTTCCTACTTTTATTATTGTCTTAAAGTTGGTTAATTTTCAATTTTAATCTACATATTATTTTTATAACATGGAATAGCAATTGAATGAAATTAGATTTTTAGTATTAAAATATATATAAATAAGATATATATTATATTTAAAAACTATGACGACATATCTGTATGTACATATAATGACATATAATGCTTTTAAAACGAATTTCTACTCAACCAAATTCCAATTGACTAGAGTGTTACATAAACAATTATGCAGGCTTTTAAAATAAGTTAAAATGGCAAACGAGCATATCTAACGAAACGAGCACAGTATATTATCTGTACGTGGTACGTGGTGTGGTATGGTAGGTGGATGCCGTCGTCTATAGACACCAACATAAATCGTCTCTTAGGAATCTAAATCTAGTTACATATCACGCCTGACTACCTAGACGGATATATATTGTTGCCTGTAAACACTGCTTTATGCTGCTATTTTATACTGGTATACTGTGAGAGCCGTTTTCTTCTCCGGCCGAGTATTTGCGTCGCAGACTCGCCATCACGTAATAGTTTGCAGCTGTGCTCTATAGTTTAAGTTGAAATGAAAATAAATATTATTATATTTAACGATATCTTTGCACGAGATGCACCCTGTTAAATAAATGATAGCAAATAACAAATATGTAGATCATAGACTGGTGATGGAGAACATTGTCAGTGCGAAGGTAACAGCTATGTCTGCGTTTACCAACTTACCTGCCCAGCGTGATGACTACGATCAAATATTTATAATAAACTAAAGCTTTAATTGACGCCGATTGGCACATACTTGAAAAGGCCTATGGGCTTTAAGAGGCTAATGTAAAGACAATCTATGTGAGGAAGGCCTATGTTCAGCGGCTGACTTTTATAGACTGTAATGGATGAGTAGATGGAATGGATGATGGAATGGATGGATACTGCTATTACAACATGTGGGTGACTCGTACTCATAAGATTTTACCACACAAAAAGTGCCAACTCGCATATCATAGGCGCAACACGTCATAATTAGAGCTACAGATATACTCTTTAATATAAGCATGTCGACGCGAACTCATAAGATTTAATCCATCCAAAAATTTTCCGACGCGCTTAAGAAGTTTCACTTCAAATATAAAAAAGAAACAGAAGAAACCGATGCGAAAACTGATATTAGAAAAAGAACTGGAGATAATGTTTGCTAAATGGAACCGTTTTAACATTACACAATAATATTAGATTTTATAAGCATACATTGTTTTGCAGATTGTTACAGTTTTTTTTTTTCAAAATTGTTTATTTCATTTTATAGTGATTATGTGGGTTATTTCACACATAATATGAATACTAGTCTCTCCTTAAAGTGTGATGTTTATGTGTTAATTTTTTCAACTTTAATTATATTTTTATGTTATTGACACAAATATATTATATTTTACTCATATAAAATAAGTCTTTTCTGAGTTAAACTGATTTTTATCTGTATTTTTTTTATTACAGCACTTAATTCCAAAATCAAAAATCAATAGACATTATACTCTAATATTTTTTATTCCTCATGTCTCCATTTCGTTTGAAACCTAATTCTGTTTTTGGCTATAAATTGTGACAAAGGAAAACGTATCTACGAGTAAAGGAATACTTTACTATGCCAAGGGCAAACATTCAAAGGGTTTTTGGGTTGGAATATTTAATATCCGCGAATGGATTGAGGATTTTTAAGATTACATTATATCATTGTACGCTTGACAAGTTTGCTATTTGCATTAGAATACGTTGAAAAGTTTCACAACTTTTGCCTATTTAGGTACATAAACTTCTTAAAGTAGATCATGGAATATTATTTAAGGGAGAATATTATTTAACTCTTGATCTAGTATCTTCATGGCATGAGAGAATAGGTTTTTAATATGCCAAGTCAGTGTGCTTTGCTATCTTCGGCTGCATCACCACTTACTATCAGGTGAGATAGTAGTCAAGAACTGGCTTATAATAGTTAAAAATTATAAGGAAATATAAATTTGCTAATTTCAACGGGATTTAATCTGTGTTTTCGTATTATTTGTCCATTATTTACAAATTAATATATCTGTAATAAATGCACTTAAGAGAAACTTTCAGCCAAAACGATTAAATTTCTGCTAAATTTTACACGGTAGAATTGTATCAAACGTTCCATTTAATTTTCAGTGACTGATAGTTATATACATCAAGCGC
This sequence comes from Parnassius orleans, assembly GCA_029286625.1. Classification (NCBI taxonomy): domain Eukaryota; kingdom Metazoa; phylum Arthropoda; class Insecta; order Lepidoptera; family Papilionidae; genus Parnassius; species Parnassius orleans. The sequence continues at coordinate 8,520,293 of JAGSMP010000018.1, forward strand.
TATTTCTCTAACTTAAGCTTTCGGTGAAGAGATCTGTTAGCAAACGATAAAAAGATTTCCTTTTAACTTATGCTTTAAGATAAACTTCAAAGCTACAAGCGGTACAACAAGTAACATAAAGGTTGTTGTTGTCCAATGCCCGTAATATCGTGAAAGTTTGCAGTGTGTTGTTTTATTTATTTGGGGACTTAGAAGGAAACGCCCAATTGTATTGGATTAAATAACATTTTTATAGTCTACTCGTAAAGAGAAGAAATATGTTACATATTTTGTATATTATTTGATAACTATTATTTTTAACTTATATGATATTAAAAAATCGACGGTTTCTTCTCAATTTTTAAAGGGCAAAGAAATTTTAAGTTTGTTAACGGTAAAATTCACCACCGCAGAATCTACTTCACTTGAGGATTATCATACGACACGTGTTTTACCTCGTGTAAAGATAAACACGTGTCGTATGATAATACTAAATGATATGTGTGAATTAGTTCAGTAATAAGATGTTATATTTATAGAAGAAGACATCATTCACGTGTCTCTACCTGGAACCACGTAACACGAACCCTACCTATGTACCTACGTCATAATTACTATATATAAGTCTCCTTCAATTCAATAAAGAGAGAGAGTTATTAAACTGCATCAGTGAGTTTAATTTCTTGCCTTGCTCCCCACATCGCATGGCGACCTTGCCAGGCGGTATATATATGATAATGCAAGCGCACCGCCGCGGCCTGCAAAATTATTTAAATTAAAATAAAAAGTAATTTAAGTTTTCACACGGTGGTTACCATCAGCGTATACGAGGGGTCCCGAGATCTCCGTTCGGAACGCAACCGGGGTCCCTCGCTTTGCTACACTAATAGCACGTCCCGGGGCCAGTACTTGCTGCAGTCTATGCAAAGCACCCGCTAACCTTTCGATCCGGGGACTAGGCGCTCGAAATGTTCTTCGAAGCCCCAGCGACTGTCCAGGTGGAGGCCTAGGTACTTCAGGTACCTTCCCACTCTGACTTCAGACCCACCCACGCGGACACACGAATCGGGTGGATCGGGTGGTTCCCTGCCCCTTGGTAATTTATGGAACCATAGGGCCTCGGTCTTGTGAGGCGCTATTTCTAATCCCAACGCGTGGATTTTGGCGACGACGACTTCTGCCCCTAGTTCGGCGAGCTCCTTGGCCCTCTCGAAAGCGATCCCGCTGACGATCACCAATGTGTCGTCAGTATAGCAGACGATATCTACGCCAGCGGGAAGATCGATTCGCAGAACCGCATCATAGGCGAGGTTCCACAGTAGTGGCCCCAGCACCGAGCCCTGTGGAACCCCACGTTTGATCTACCTCCGGATCTTCCTGCCATCTTGCCCCGAGCTCGGGACTTGGGGCATCCCGACTCGGACAGGTTAAGTTAGAAGGGGATGGTGGGGTCGAGTGAGCGAACAAAGCGAGCGAACAGACCCCTCTATCCCCTTCGAGGTTATTTTTTATAAACCACCCAGAAATACGAGTCCCGTTTAGCGGGGCTCCGTCAACTACACTTTGGTATTACTTCGGCGGAGCGGGGACACCCCCATCCCTCCCTGTTAAGGCGATTTTTCTCAGAAATCATTGAATACAATTTTTAATCTTTTACATTTAATATAAAAAAATACGCACCTCCGGCGGGGGGAAAAGGCACAAAATTAGATTAGTTGCTTACCCTCTAAGTGCTTATCAAAATTTTATAAACATGAGTCACTCACATTGCAGCTTATATAATTAATATGCTGTACCAAAAATTTACAGCCGTCCAGAATGTCAAAAATTGCCGATGGATTTAATAATGTTTGCTAGCCATGGTTTGCTGACCAATTATCTATTTCTGCTGCTATATTACATTTCTCTGCTGACAAAAACATGAAACCTAATGGCAAAACGATACCAGTTGGCAATACATACATTATGTTAAGTTTCATAAGTCAGTAAATAAAAAAGATAGTGTTGCTGTTAGTATGCATACCTTAATTTGTTTGGTGCCATAATTTAATGAGGTTCATCACCGTACACTACGTGATGTGTAGTTATGAACAGTACGTATAGGTGCGATTAAGCTACGTTGAAAGGCTAGCGTATTACGCTTCTTTATTCATATCTAGCAAAATAAAACTAATTATATTAATATTCAATATTTGGTGTGCACACGCTGTATAATATCGGCGATTTTTTACCATTCGTGGGTGGTTTAGTTCAGCCCTATTTATTATAATAATGTTTAACCGTGTCTCTTCATTAAGATCGTCTCCACTTTTATAACTTGAAAATAAACGCAATATATAAAGTTACACTATGAATCAACAGTATCGTCAATCGAGTTTGGTATAGTATTTGGAATAAGATAAAAAGGCTCAAATTCCGCTATCGGCAACGTGGCTATACAGTAAAACAATTTTATTACTGAAACTACAATATTCAAATTTTGAAATAAAATCTAAATGGAGGCAGTCAAACAAAACGGTACTTCTAGAGTACTCGTTTGCAGTGCTTTGATTGCTTGCTGCTCTCAATTGTAGGTACTATTTGTATACTTAATAATTTAATCGTTTTATATTGAATGTAAATTATTTTTAAAAACAACTGCATATTTTTAAAATTATAAGTATTTTATTAGCACAATAAAACATATAATTAAAAAATTTAATAATTACGGAATATGACTCCCAAAATTTTGACACTTCTGTGGCACTCTGGTTTAGAATTAAGTTACGACGCTGGGGACTGGAGGTTCAAATCCCGCATGGAACAAATATTTGTATGGATTTAAAATAATCGTTCTGGTCTTTCTTTGTGCAATCTTTGTCTTTGTGCAATTCTTGTATGTAAAAATGTATGTAAAAAATCTTTGTCTTTGTGCAATTCTTGTATGTAAGCTGCCTTCACAATACAGGATAAAATCCTAGTGTGGAATAACGATTTTTTACATTAATAAGGAAAATTTGTGTATCAATAGAACTATATGGACATTTCGCACTGATATTTTACTGGCATTTCCTATAGTATAAACGATAGAAAGAAAATATACGTAATCTAACTGCGTCAGAGTTCAAAGGCTGTTTTAAGGCAGGTCTATAAATATCCGCAGTGTTGAGAAGTAAATAGGGAATACAATATACAAATAGATATAATTTGTACTTGCGATTGTTGTCACATGATGAAACTTCATCTTCATTTTTGTGATTTGGATTGGCACATTATGTACTTATTTCAGTTATATTTCGATTTGACTGCCTCGTATGTCTAATGGTCGTAAACGAGGTGGCTAATCATGAGGTCCTGGGTTCAAATCCCGGATCAGGCCAAAAATAAGTTATTGAGTTTTTCTGACAAAAAATTCTCAGTAGTGACTAGGAGTCATAAAACTGACGGTGTTTCAAAGTGTATTCAAAGTGGAATAACAGTTAGGTTATCAGTATGTGAATTGATCTAATAACATCATTTGACGGCTTAAACCATATATTTTCGAAAAACCTATACAACAATTAAGTATAACAAAACATTTGTTTTAAATTATTTTTTTAAATCAAAGTCTCAGAATTTTACCGGGTGGAATTTTCCACTGATTAACGCGAGTTTAAATGGTTTGAAAAAAATATACTAAATTAGATAATAGATTTTTCGTTTGCCACGTTACCAAACATCTCATTAGCCACCCCTCATTTTGGCAACGATTTGGCAATACTCGTGGACAAGTGCTACATTGAGAACGAGTATGTGTGAGCACAAAATACATTCCAGAGACTAGCAGCGCTTTTTAAAGTAATTTAGCAATTTCTCACATTTTTAGTACTTAATTATAGTAATTTACGTTCAGCCAGTTAATAGTTTCATAAATTCTTGCATTCTTTCATTGATATAACTGCGAGTCATAAAAATAATAAAGAAAACATGTTTGCTGTCGGAGTTTCGTTACATTCCCCTGACTAATTCTTTTAAAAATGATAGTCAGTGGAGCAAATTGTTACATAGTGGAACGATAAAGCTGCGTGCATAGATAGAGAGATAAAAAATGCTAAGCGATACATTCTTTTAGTATCACTTAGCAATTTTATATTTTATTGTGTAATTAAAATAGACGCAAATAATTTTTAAACTAAAAACTAAACAAAATGCGGATTTTTTTCATTTGTTTTTGTAGTGCATTGTAACATAACTGACTATAGTAAGAATTTTAATGGTTTTCAATTTCATTGAGTTTAAAATCGAAAAAATTCAAGTATATCTACTAATAATACTTTGATTTAATAATCTCCCATGAAAAACGCATTTTAATATAACTTGCATTACATACTCGTATCTTGATGAAAAAACATTAGCGATTATAGGTAATTATTAGAAATACGACTTTCCGAATAAGGAATTGTATCATTTTCAAGAGCCGTGGTAGCTTAGGGGCTAAGCGCTCGCTGTAAATTTCACAGGAGGCCAGCAATCTGGGTTAAATTTCATCCGGCACTAATGAAATTGTTAATTGCATTTTTAAATGCTAATTTGTCACGTGCTCGGCGATAAAAGAAAACATCGCGAGGAAACCTGCATGTCTGAGAAATAAAAAAAACATTGAATAAGAAAGCGTAAAGTAATTTTACTTTTCCACAAACTATCTTCAACGTTCCAATGATTAACTGTTCCACTAACAAAAATCTAAAAGTAAGGGTTTATTTTCGCTTTCATGTTCAGTTAATAATATTTTAATTTTGTTATGAAGACAACAAGTTTGTTATTCCGTAAAATTATTTGAAAAAACAATAATAAATGGCTATTTAAATAGTTACAAAGAAAAACATGCAACTGATTAGTCAACAAGTTAGTCAGAGGATATAAACATACGATTATTTTAAGTTTTAATTCCGTTGTCAGAAGTAAATGTTAATTTTTTTCATCTATAAACATATATTATATAAATAAAATATGCTTTTCAATGAACCCGTTTTAATTAATTCACTGTGTTAGATATTAAATTGTTATTCAGTGGAACCCAAAATCCTATTACTGAATTTCATTAACTTATTATAATTAATTTATAGCAGTTATTCAAATATGTTATACATTTTATTAAAAATCAACTAATATTCAACGACACATATTGAAAAAATAATGAGGGATTTCTTTGTGAGGTTAGTTATGTTCAGGTGCGTACACATAGTCATAATTAATTAAACACTAATTTTTACTTTAAAACCTGAAATTTTGTAAATTCAAGCGAGTTTGTTTTGTTCACGGATGAGGCCAGGCTGATACAGGCCGATTGCTTGTACGTGAGTGATTAAAAATATGCAGCCGTGTCAGTCACTTTGCACGGAGTACTGCATTTAAAGGATGACTGACGGCAGTGTATGTGTTAATAAACATTTAACCCGAAGGTACGATTGAAATGTTTAGCTGTCTAAATGCTTTGTTTTTGAGCAGAAACAAGCGATTTGTTCACAAATATATGTAAAAACTTATCACATTTTATAATATTAATGTTATGAAAAAATAGAAATTGAATTTAAAATATCCACAAATGCGTGAAATTTTGCCAATTCTAACCTCACTTTAGTAGAGATTGACACTATCGATAACATCTTATCGAAATGTCCCTAACTAGCAAAGGTGTGCTTTGCATGCAGCCTTATTGAACTTCGTAATATTCTTTCATTTTTAAGGTTCCGTAGCTAAATATTCTTCATATCGTATGAATTTTTTAATAGAATTAGGGTGACAAGCGCGCACACAGTCCACTTGATGGTAACTGGACGCTGTGACCGATTTTCACAAAATAATGCTGTTCCACAAAAATGGTTAAAAATAATAAATAGAGAAAAATGGGTTCTCAAAAGAAAATATTTGACTATATACTGCAAGTACTTTGAAGAAATTTTTCTTTTTCAGAGGTGCATTAAAGGAAAAACTACAACGCATCCAACCGTAAACACTTATTAATAAAATTACCTATTCAAACTTATTTTATTATTAGAATAAAGTAAGACCGCTAAGTGACAATTACTTAGCGGTCAGCCACCGCAGAATCTACTTCACCTGAGGATGCCTCGTGTAGAGGAGAAACACGTGTCGTATTATCGTCGGTGGTGTGTCTTTCCTAGTGTAGTGGTGTTGGGAGTAGTGGTGCTGGGATTAGTGGTGACGGGGATAGTGCACGCAATTGAGGGAGGGTGGGAGGTGCTCTTCAAACTAGGTAAGACACATCATTTTATTTCATGAAGCGAAAATAGGCAAAGTAATTTATACTAACTTTAATATAATGGATTTCCTCAAAATAGCGCCTGATTATTAGTTATATTAATTAGATATTAATTATTCTTTTTTTGAAATTAACTGCAAGTGTACATGGACTCTAGTAGCCACTTACCATCATCAGGTGAACTGTAAGTTCGTTGGTTACTTCAGTTTAAAAAAAAACTTTAACTAACAAATACTAATGTAGTTAACATTTTTATAACGTGTTTTCGGAGTGTTGAGAACTTTCTGAATTACAACTTTTATTGGATTACCCAGACACGATATTTCAATATTTATTCCATTTTAGGGAGTATTTACAGTGTGTTAATTTTCACTTGATAAAACGAAATGTGCGGATACTAGATAAAAAATTATCGGTAAAAAATCGAAAAAATTTTTTTTTTATGTAAACTATTTAAAAAATAAAAGCATTTTAATATTTTTTTTGGTAAAATTCCCATCCTTCGGTTTTAAATTATTTTCTCTTTAAGTAAACGGTGTATTTTTTTCAAAGTAGTTTTATTTGAAAGTTAGAAAGATTAACTAGCAATAAAAATTAAAAAAAACCTACGATATCAAGCAGGAAATTTGTCAAAAAAATAACATAGTAAAAACCGTACTGACTTGTAATTACTCTAGATACTATTATTATAAAATTACACATAACAACAAAACATTATAATTTAATATTAATCCCCAGAGGCACTCAAACATAATTTTGAACAAAACCATCTAATATTTTATTAATGGTAGCGGTTGGGTCTACTTAGGAAACAAAACTTTTAATAGAAGCTGTTATACAGGGTTATTTTTCAAAGAGTAGCCAAATTTTAAACTTAAGTTCAAATATATAAATAATGATATACTGTTATTGCAGATTATAAAAATACGAGTACATAAGGCTTCTACTTTTATTTGAAATTATCTCAAATTGAATGTGATTTATGGGCAACAACTACGCGTACGCGCGCTCGCTCCTCTGTGTGCGATTCAATTCACAACGTTTTTGCTGACCGAGCGACTCTTACGAATGTGTGCGTGCTTAGTAAAATAGTAGGCGTTAGATATTTATGAATGACAATCAGTTAAAATAATGCATTACCACGGATTTCGAATTTAAAAGATAAAAAGTACAGAACGTTTGAGATTTTTTTTAATTAATTTTTCTTCACCATTTGTCGATATTACTTATTCTGAACCTTCTCTGCAAATTTGGCCGGTTATAGCAAAATAACCCTGTATAATATTAAATAAATGGGAAAACTCGTTTTGAAATTCCTTTACTGATGTTTATCTTAAGCTATTTAAAGAACTCTAATGAAACCGAAACAGAATTTTCCAAAGTAAGGAAACTTGTAGTTAGTGCTACGCATGATTAAGTCATCACTTCCCAGTCAAGCATTTTGAAGTTATGTGTGTCCGATGATACATGATAATAATCTTTATTTTAGTAACGTAGTTCTTGACCGTTACCCATGTCGGTGTAAGAATATCCACCACCCTGTATCGTCCTGCGGGTATCGTAAGAAGCGACAGAGGGAAACTGAAGCTACAAACTGAAACGTCCCCAGTCAAGACATGACTAAACCTTTTTTTGTTTTACATGGGGAAACCAACATAAATCCACCTCCATCAACTCCACCTGCGTAATGTTCTTGAAGAACAAGACCATAATAATGTAGTACAATTATAAAATACTCGTAATTTTGAATCCTATGATCTCATTTCATACGTAAGACAACTTTAATGTTTTAATTTTATTTTTGGTGAGATATTTTTTTTATTACTGTTTTAATAAAAGTTAAGTTTATATTGCAAATTAAAAATAACGGCATGGTCTGGTTTTTATTTTAATAAAAATTATTTGATTTGAAAAATAATATGCTTTTTATTATTTTATTAAATAATTAACAAATTTTCCGATAATAAAGTATACTTCCGTCATAAGAAGATATTATCTAGAGAGAAAAGATATTAATGTTTTAACCACATGTACTTCTTATATTTTTCAAATAGAAAAAAGGCATAAAGAGTACTTATTTTTATTATTCATCAAATTAGTTGAGTGAAAAAAAGCATAATATTATACTTCCTTTTCAGACTGATTCCATTCCATAGTAATGTATTCACGAATATTTTTTCTAAAATTATTAATTTTCTAAAGAACATTGGTGTATCTCTTCATACATTTCTCTTTTAAAAAAAAGAGGCTAATAAAGAATAGCGTAATTTAAATAAAAATAAATAACTAAGTAAATAACTAATTAAATATTGACTTCTGCTTTTAGCTTGTTTAATTAATGAAAAGAGTATTTTTTGACGCAGTTTTTCAATAAAAAGGCGAAATTGCCTGATTCTTCAATAAAAAGATATTAAGAAATAACTAGTTTTTTCGCTCTCCTGTAAAATGTACTTTTCACACTTATGCTTTTGTTCTTCTCAAGGTACGATTTCCTACTTTACCTGATCTCTTCGTGGCATTCTATAAATTATCTAGGAATTACATACAATACCTGGAAAAAATATGTAATGGTAAACGATAAATTACATATTTAATACATTGCCTAAGCAGACCAGGCATTGCGTGGAACGACTAGGTGTTCTATATATACAATGACTAAATTATATGCATTGCCGGTAACATAATATACGTATCATATGGCAATAACGACAAAATCCTATAAGGCAATGTTTGAGAGAGGCCTATTGATAGATGGATGGATGGATTACTGGTAGAGCTCAGAACTTCCTGGCGGTAATAGCTTTAATAAACAAGCAAAAAAATTAAATACTGTTTAAAAAACCTGACTGCGCAAGAAATTTAATAATAAGACCTATTACACGATTATATGAGGACTTTATCATAAGTTTAGAATTACATATTATATAGGCCGATAAACACATTATCATCTTTTGCGTTGCGCGGTCGAGTAATAATACCTTTTTCAGTTAAAGTATTTTATTATGCATAATATTATATTATGTACATAGGGACTGTAAGACTTATTTTTATCCGATTGCGGAGGGCAGTGTGTTTATCAACCTATATACAGGTTTATTTTTCAAAGAGTATTAAATGAAACTAATTTTTACGGATTATATCGCGTTCAATTTTACCCGACGCACCCTAAACGTCGGGACTTAAAAAGTAAAATTATATATATAGCGTTATTGCAGTAATTGAAAATACGAGTAAATAAGGCTTCTACTTTTATTTGAAATTATCCCAAATTGAATGTGATTTATGGACAACAACGATTTTTGCCTACCGATCGACCCTTACGAATGTGTGCGTGCGCAGTAAAATCAGTTAAAATAATGCATTAACACGCATTTTGAATTTAAAAGATAAAATTATAATAATAGAATTAATTTAATAGTATACCATAATTAATTCTTTAAATTATCTATCATATGAAATTCCTACGGGATAGGAAATAAAGATTGTTTATAAACATAAATAAAATACAACTTATAAACAAATGAAATTAAAACATAAATACTTCTAATTAACATAAAATAAATTAAATTAAAAAGTAAAAATAAATTAAAGATAAAATTGGTTTATTTTATTTTAACTTTTTTATTTTTTAATTTACAATACATTTTTACCAAATCTTCTTTTCTAATTACATCCATTCAAATAATATAAAATGTTTTTATATCATTTCTTATTTTGTAGTTTATTTTATTTATTTATTTTACATAATAAATATTATGTAATCCATATTACAAGGCATTGACCCGATAAAACTAGCAGTGTTATTGTATGCTTTCAGTTACATGTAAGCGTAATAAATTTAATATAATATATAATAATTTCTTATATTTGCGTGAACCTACCTAAAAATTGAATAAAACTATTTTGACGGATTTTATCACGTTTAATTTTACTCTCGGGGGGATACAGTCCCCCCGTGATCATTGGTGCTACAAAGCACCCGAACCGTCGGGAATAAAAATTAGGAAAATTAAACGCGATAAAATTCGTAAAAATTGTTTTATTCAATGATATATATTATTTTACAGTAAACTGCAAACTTAACCACTATCTGAGATTGTCTCATGTCTCCTGCGCAACATGCAGTGAAAATTAACGCTAGCGTCGTTGGCAAAGACATTTAAGTAGGTATACCTATATATTTAAATCTCTTTGGTCGTTGGCAGCAATTGGAATATAAAAATTTTATATTGTTACGAGCTTGAAAGTGTGTGCGCGCAACAATATTATCTGTGTTGTTTGATATTATTATGTTACTGCGATGTGATCAAATGTATACTGATCATATGAAAATCTTTTTCGTATATTTTTACTGCAATTTCAAACCCTTATTTACCAAGACTTTATTTTGTAATTTTAATAGAATCTGCCAGAATCAGTTAAGTTCAGTAGGAATATCATTAAATTACTACTAATTTTCTGCTTAGATTATATTTTCTTATTCCATAATACAATATATGTTTTGTTTATGGTCTGACATTGGTGACTTAGTTCACTAACTACCTGTTTGCTAAAAAGAGTCATTAAAAAACTAAAATACACTAAAAAATTGACAATTAATAGATAGGAATGTGAAACGCAAATATAAAATTAAAAAAAACATTGATAAGGTATTTTTCCTTATTGAACGCCTTCTTATTAACTAGATTTTATCATTTTTTTGAATAAAGGTTACCAGAAGAACTTGTAAATAATTTTTTAAATTGAATTGACAAACGAATTTACGGACCACCTTATGAAACGTGGCTACTGCAGCCAACCACCACCAATGGATACCTGCAACCAACTTCAAATAAAGGAGGTTACAGATGCATTGTACACATCTTAGAACTAATATGGAATGCCTCACAGCAAGTAATCATTCTGTGTGGACGCACTGTTATTTGGCTGCAAAAATAATAAGAGGGTGGGACACTCACACAAACTCGTAGACAGAAAAGAAGTCTCTTTTTTAATTCTACAATAATTTAAGGGACATTTACCGCTTAGCGTATGTCAGTCCCATCATAATCTAAAAGAAGTCTCATCACCTAGTGCAATATCAGTAAATTATAATTTCTGTGAATATAAGTATTTTTATTCTCTATTAATAAATTAAGATAAATTAGTTTTAAATATACTTATTAAAATTAAATTCTCAATTTATCCATTTTTTATAGAATACTGGTGACAAATGAGCACACAGTCCACCTCATAGTAATTGAATGCTGTGGCCCTGCCTTTGACATTTATCCTCTAATAAGAATCAAAAATCAGATGTGTTGTCACCCTGGATGGAGTCCCTCGTTTTCAGTAAAAAGGGTCTCTGGTTCTCTACAGTGGCCATTCGAAACACAGCAGCATTAAGCTGCTATTTTACGCTGGTATTCTGTGAGAGCGTGGTCCTACCTCGGTAGAGCCGACCCATTCGTGCTATAATCGTAATATAGCTGCACCGTGACTCTACCACGTGTATTTGAGAAGAGAAAATAAATAGTTCAGAGGGTGGTAGCTACCCGAACTGACTCCTAGGATGAAAAGGTGGTAGGACCACCTAGTTACACAACATACGAAACACAGCATTCAAACAGAAACAGAAACTTTTTTTATTCAATATACATAGATTATAAATAATACTTATTGAAAGTCATTCTTTTGTTTAATTACCAACCTCCATCCTGGGAAGAACCAGCAAAAACCCAGCGGCACTTTTTTTTTAAAAATAACAGCGTACAATTATGTATGTTACACAATTAACAATACAACAAATTAGAAATAGCTTGTTAGCGATCACCTAATTCACAGAGGTTATTATCATCCATAAATTCCTTAATATTATAATAACCGTTTTTATACAAACTTAGTTTAATAAAGTTTTTGAACTTTGCGCAGGTTAAATTTTGTATATTTTCTGGAATTTTGTTGTAAAAGCGTATACATCACCCCAAGAATGAATTACTGACTCGATGGAGTCGAGTAACTGGTACTACTAGCTTGTGTCTGTTCCTACTATTTACAGAATGAATATCACTTAGTTTTGTAAAACTACTTTTATTTTTGTGTACGTACATTACATTTTCATAAATGTATTGAGAGACCAAAGTTAATATATTAATTTCTTAAATTTTTTGTCGCAGCGACTCTTTAGGCTTTAAATCATGAATTGCTCTTAGGACCCTCTTCTGTAAAATAAATATAATTTCAGTGTCAGCTGCGTGTCCCCATAGCAAAATACCATACGACATTATGCTATAGAAATAGCTAAAGTAAACTAGTCTAGCTGTTTCAACACTGGTAAGATTTCTAATATTTTTACAGCATATGTTGCAGAACTAAGTCCGCTTGCTAGTTTTGATATATGGGGGCTCCATTGAAGCTTCGCGTCTAGTGTGATTCCAAGAAAAACGGTAGTATCGACAAGACTCAGTTCCTCTGACATAGAGGTACCGCAGTGTAGTAATTGAGATGGTACGCTGTTGCTACTGTTCAGACGCGAATTGCAAGCAAAAAGAGAAGCAAATAAGTCCGCTTCTAGTTTTACCAGCGGAGTAGACCGACAGAAATTTGTCTCGCACGCTTTGGCAAGAGACCAAAAGTTAAGTTAAAAGATTTGCCGTGGGCACTACCGTTACACGATGAGGAAAAAGTAAATACGGTTTACCATACACCTGTACTGAGACATACATGACTTAATCATCAAGACAAGCCTACATCTACTCGCAGAATCAACTGGGGAGTTTCGTGTATTTTGCAACTTAAATAATAATGTAGCTTGAAAAACTAAACTGCACTCTTCAACAACTGATTGATCCTATATAACTATAAAAGAATCATTTGATTCTAATATCGTTGTGTCAAGTCACTGCCTCTCTGTGAAAGGAAAGGGTAATCTACGTGCCTCTTGCCTTACTTGGATATGATAGCCGTTTCTTAGGCTCCTTCTTAGGACTCAAACCCTGACTCTCCGTTACCCGTTGAAACCCGGCTAGCCACAGGACTGACCATCGATAGTTGGTAAGATAGACATTTGAAAGATCTGCTGTGAGCACTACGGTTATACGATCAGCAAATAGTAAATACGGCTTACCATACAACTGTTCTGAGACATTAATATCTTAATCATCAAGAAAAGAATATTAATACTTGTTGGATCAACTAAGGACTTAATTATTGTTTTTTAATAAATAAATAATACAAATTATTAAATTAAATTAACAGTCTATTAAAAAAACATGCTTTTGTAGCTAGCCGCACTAAAAAATAGAAAATAAATAATAGTTTAAAAAAACTAAGAAACGCACTTTTGTAGATAATAGAACTAAAAAGTAAATAATAATTTTTAATAAGTTTAAAATAAGAAAACAGTAATTAACATAAAAAAAATAATTTTATTGTAAAAAAGCGTGGGGTGCTTTTTCAGATATTTTTATGATGACGCTAATTTTATAAAAATCCACAAAAATATTTACAACAAATGACATCAAGCTTGTGATTGATTACCATCTCACGTGATATGCCTTGTTTTCTTTTTATATCGGAAGAATATTGGTACATAAAAATCTAGACTAAAATGACATAGTGTGAGTTGGTGACGTATACTCCTTCTTATCATTAGCCTATTAAATTCCACCGCTGGACATAGGCCTCTCTCACTATTGTAACGATCTTACAATCGCAGTACCAGACGTTGCCATTTTTGACGCTGTTTCTTGTCACCAGTCTAGGCATTTTACGCCTGATGCCTACGAGATAATTTCTTTCCTTCTCTTCTTTTAAAAAACGTTACCTCCACACTAGGATTTTCTCCTGTATCGTAGGGGCAGTTTACATACATAAATTTCACAAGGACAAACATCCAGACCCGGAACAATTATTTGTAGGCCATACAAATAGTTGTTCAGTGCGGGATTCGAACCCGCGGCCCTTAGTGCTGCAACTCATTGCTAAGCCACTGCGCCACGGAGCCGTCAAATTAATTATACCGCCATCTATTGGAAGCCATAAGATCTTTTTGACATATCCTATAATGACATCTTACGACAACCATGGGATGAAATGGGGTGATGACTTCTCTTAAGCCGCCACCAAACGGTTATTTATTCACGGTTAATAATATTTAATTAATAGAATCAGGCGTTACTTTGCAGAAATCAAATAAATTAAAGTTGGTAAAAATTACTTTGCTTATATCCGCTAAATTTAAAAAGTCCTACTAAATTAAATTAGTGGTGACGAGGATAGTGCACGCAAACTAGGTAAATTTTATTTTATTAAGCGGATATAAGCAAAGTAATTTTTACCAACTTTAATTAATAATATTTGTATAATGAGGTGGTTGATTGATCCCCTCCATATTAATTTCGAACATGGCAACAAGTTGTCACTTAATTTTTTTGTTTTCCATAAATTGCCTACGACTGGGAATAAGACACAGGAGCCGCATCGTAGTAGCCAGGTTATTTCTCAGGACTGTCAGATAAACTTGGAATATGTAAAAGAAGAACAAATACAATTATTTTTCACCGTTGTTTCGACATTATATTGTGAGAATATATTTTATACAAAAAATGTGCAATGACCATAAATCGGTTTGGCCCTTGTAGTCACGAGCAAAAATTTTCAGAGTGGAGTTTGATTTATTCAACAGCTTGGAAAGCGTACTCTCGATTTTTAAACGTTTAAAATAAATTCAGGTTAAAATATATCCATTGCTTATTTTTTAATCACTTAAAGTCAGAATTTCAAGTCGAACTAAGGTTTTTACGATTATAATTTGGCGATTTGTTTGTGTAAATATATCATATTTACGTATCAAGATATTTGAGGCTTAGTGGTATCAAAACGAACGATTTAAGGTTACATTTACAAAACTGTTTCGAATGATGGTTGTTGTTTAATAAAATTATTTCCGGGTTGAAACTGAAACAAATCCTTAAACGTTATTGGTACGAACTAAATTTAAAATATTTCTGCCAGGAAAGAAAGTATTTATGATGGACTGACCTATTACTTTTGTTAATTTATTTTAATATCTGAACATTAAATTAATATAGAAATAAGTAAATGGGGAGGAGCTGAGTCTTGTTGAATCCACTGTTTTTCTCGGAATTATAGTTGACGCAAAGCTGCAATGGAACTCCCATATGTCTAAACTAACTAAAAAACTTAGTTCGGAATCATATGCTGTAAAAACGATGAGAGGCCTAAAATAATTAAATTGAAACAACTAGATTAGTTTATTTTAGTTATTTCTAAAGCATTATGTCATAGAATCTTGCTACGGGGTAGTGCGACTTACATTGAAACTATCTTTGTTTTGCAGAAGAGAGCCCTAAGAGCAGTTTATAACCTAGGCCGGAAGGACCTGCAGGCTATTCTTCTATATTTATAAAACATTACATTTATTCTTCTCTGTTTCCTTTCTGTACTGTTTATTTTCTTGCAAACTGTTTGTGCTTGTTTTTCTCCTTCTGTATGAATAGTGTTGCGTGTAATTGAAAGTAAATAACTAAAAACTGTGAGTAACTTTTTATTTCGCCCACACAACCTACAGACATCTATATCAAAAAGTTAAAATTTTTTATCAAGCAAATATTGTATAATAAGAGTACTATACTACTAAAGAGTACACGTTTGATAATAACCCGTGGGATTGAGGTAATCGCTACCATGCTGTTTCTAAATGCTTTCATACAGAATTGTATAAAATATTATATTGCTGGGTCTTCCCAGAATGAAATGACTTTCAATGGGTATTCTTTTAATCTTATGATATATATGATTATATTCTATTCATCATTGAAATAAAAGTTTATTTGTTAAGTCAAAAGTCGCCAGATGGGTATTATTTAGTTATTTGACGGCTCAGTAATGCAGTGGCTAAGCGTTTTCCTGCGGCATTGTGGGTTCGAATCGCCACAGCACAAGTGCTATTGGTCGACAACTGGTTGTTCCGATTTTGAATGTCAGTCCAAGTGCAATTATTAATGTAAATAGAAGAGATCCTAGTTGTAACGTTTAGTAAAATCATATAATATACCAATTATTTATTTAATCGTTTATGTACACACATAAAAAAATATGAAAATAAAAAGAACCCATCATGTAAAAAACACTGCTTTATTATCATCATCATTATACCCTATCAAAATAAATTGCCTCATAGGGAGATTTCACCATAGTTGCCACGCTTGGGAGGTGGGTTGGCAACCGTATTTTTTATTATTTTCTGTTGCCACCAGGAAGATGTTGCTGCCCGTTTCATTTCCCTCTGTCACCTCTCTTACGCCTCCCATGGGAGTATATAAAACTCGAATACCCAATATAATAACTCGAATTTAAGGGGATATTTACGGCTGGGCAATTTCATTCAATAGTCGTAGTAACTATTTATTGGCGACTCTTGAACGTTAACAGCAATTTAGGAAAGTCACTTATACGATTTATTGTTAGATCGTGAAGCCTATTAAAAGAAATTATTGCTACATGAAAGAATTTTGTAGGGGATGTTGCAAAACGATCTTGTAATGAAATCAAGAAATGAGTTTGCAATCCTCAATCACTTCATAATATCAAATATCACATCGAAACAAAGTTATGTAAGATAACGTTGTTCTTCTTTAATTACTACTTGTTTTAATATCTGGAAATGTTGCGCTTCGATTCATTAGTATTTCTCATTTATAGAAGAAAAGGTAAAGATTTATTCGTGTTTAAATGTATAATGTTAAATGAAAATTTTAAAAAGTAAAGGGCGGCCCCCGGCTAGATGGAGTGACTACCTGGGAAGATATGCAAGAAGTTAATGACATTCCTTAGGAGAAGCATATGTCCAGTTGTGGACTTTTAAAGGGCTGCATTGATGATAATGATAACTACAATATGAAAAGTGTGGTGGCATTACAGAATTTATAAAAAATCGACCCGTGAGTGTTGTGAGAGGTGACAATGAAAAATGCCGAAAAATCTTATGGCTTCCGAAAGATTGCTGTATAACCACCTCCTTGCGCTAGGCGTAAAATACTCTGACGGAAATAGCAAAGTCAAAGGTGCGCAACGTCTGATACTGAGATCGTTAATCCGCCTGCTAAGCGTTACGATATTGTAAATCCTCCCTGCAGAAAGTATTCTTCGTTTTATTCAGACATAGTTCAAATTCCTTGAATGGAATGATTTCCATACATTATAAATTACAAATAATTCTTATTGAAAGCCATTTTTACGTTCATCCCTTTGTGTGTTGGTTTAAAGGACCAACTGCTGATTCAGATTTATAAAAAAGGGATGATTATATGGTGCAGTTATTAAAATAAATAGCAGAATGTATTATAAGGTGCGGTGCGAACGGCGATGTTTTAATATTTTCGCGATACTACAAATGCCCTAAATTCGACTAAGGAAGGACGTGAAGGAATGCTTGCGCATTCACCTTTCTCGGACTTCTGCTGATCTGCGTCGTGTCTCAAGGGCTGCAGCCACGATGATTCAGCGCCGGCTTTCTTCACACATATAAACTTCACAGATAATCGCGAAATATAGCGTATTAATAATTTTGTATAGTTTAATATTTAAATTACACAAAGGCGGCTGCGATGGCGCGAGATAGAAGCGGTTGCTTGTGCGTTGCATGTGCGTGTCTTATGCGAACTCCGTTAACACAAGTAAGTGTATAAGTGTAATGTGTGTAAGTGTTATCTTGCTTAAAGGAAACACTATTCTACTACTTTAACTAAATTTATTTTATCTTTGGCTATAAAAAACGTAGTTTCTTTTCAATTAGAGAAATGTTATTTTAAAACATTATTGAAAAATTTATTTAATGTTTTTTTTACATACGTGAAAATTAAGAAAAAGTTTTATTTTATTTTATTTTATTCTTGTATATTCAAAAGAAAGAAAAAGGTGACGAGTTATTTTACTGAATGTTTTTTATATAACAGGTACAACATATTCTTATTATATAACTATATACAAATTTCCATACTTATGAAAGTAGTAAATCGGATATAAGTATAATAAATAATAATAATAATAATAATAATAATAATAATAATAAGGCGTAGGGAAGTGACGACCCCATCGCCCGCTGACGTAACAGTTAAGTGACAAAACTGCTACGTCGGCGCAGTCAGTCAGCACCTTGCCAAGAGGTGTGAGCGCCGTGCCTCGGCAGAATTGAGGGTGCAAAAGCCCGTTTGTGCTTACGGCCACACTATTAAACGGTGCCGGGCCTGGGCGTCTCCCGTTAATTGACGCCCATTCTTATGGATGATGGAAAATAATAGAAAGCGCATAGGGCCGCTGCCTGGGGTCGCCGGGCGCGTCTGGAGCTGGCGCTGGACGCGGCAGCATGCGGGCCGCCAGCCGAGCGCGGTACTGCACGACCACCTAGCAGTCCTCGCATCCATCATCCCCACCAGATGGCTTGGTGTCGGCAGGGTCCTCGGACTCGGCAAGCGGCACCCGCCGCTGGTGGAGTACGCCGCATGCGTTGGACAAAATATGAACATAAACGCATTGCGGGCGTACTATAGGGCGAGGAAGAAACTGGAGGAACAGCGTATCGGGCTCGTATGCACCGCTTTTTGCTGAGCTGGAGCCGTCTGTTCCCGTCACAGAGCAAAACCTGGCAGACCGAGTTCGGTACATCATACGCTCGAAAATATTTGATGATGCCGAACTCGAACGACTGACGTGAGGCTATTCCCTCATCGAATGAGCCAGCTATAGCTGGGGATGCGGCTCCTAAGGCCATAGACCAGCAGCCATATGTGGAAGCCGCCATGGATCTTCCCGCTTTGGTTGATTCAGGCGATGATGGAATGGTCACCCAAGAACTAGAGCAGATGAGGAGTAAATTGGAAGGCGATTGTGGAAACGCGCTGTACGCCTCTCGAAAATCGACCGCGACTCCCACGCATAACCCTAAGCAAGCGGAATCGGATGTCGTGACGGCCCTGAACCCATTGCTGGCAACCTTTTGAAACCAGCCGGGACCTTTGCGATACGGACTCAATACTCTTTGGCGCCGCATTGGCAGTTTGCCGGTTGGTGCAAACTTCCACGTCTGGACGTGCTACTGGGCAAAGTAGCGCTATCCCAGCCTGGCGAAGAAGGATTGAGGACCGTATCGCAAAGGCAAGGGCCCTCATCGGCAGACTGATAAGCTTCAGGTCGGGCAATAATAGGCCGAGATGTGCGCACCGTCAGGATGGCGTTTGCTGGGACAAATATCAGTTTGTCTCAGCCGGATATAACGCAAAACTGACGGAGCGCATAGACGACCTGAAGCAGAGAATCGCTGCAGGGAAGCGGATTCGCGATATACCGAGAGGTCGACACGGTTCAACCAGAATCGTCTCTTCCAGAGTGATCAGAAGAGGCTCTATGAATCATGGAGCGGCCGATGGTACGTGGAACGGGCTCAGCACCAAATCAGGCCGACACTATCGCATTCTGGCGCGGCCTGTGGTCAGAGCCCGTAAACCACAGCGAGGGCCCTTGACGGAAGTTGTGGCGAGTCAGTGCGAATGTTACGCCCATGGACCCCGTCATCATAACGCCGGATGACGAAGCGAGGCGGTCAGGGCCCCGAACTGGAAAAGTCCGGGACCGACGGACTGCATCACTACTGGCTGAAGGTTCGTGGTGTGTCACGCTGTGCTCGCCTGACAGTTTCAAGAGGCTCGACCAAAAGTCACCCCGAGCCTCTTCACTACTGGGATCACTCATTTGGTTCCCAAAGACCGGGATTCCACAGACCTGAGCAAATACCGCCCCATAACCTGTCTACCTACCATATTAAGACATTAACCGTTTTGAGCGCGAGAATCACTCGTCACCTGAACGCAAATCAGGTGATGTCGCGCGCTCAAAACGGATGTCGGGGCGGTGGTCGTGGAACCAAGGAACCACCTCATTGACGCGGTCATTGGCAAGGTGGTTAAACGTAACCGTCGGAACCTCTCCGCCGCCTGGATAGACTACAAAAGGCATTCGACTCGGTGCCTCATACATGGCTTAAGAGGGTCCTCGAGCTGCAAGGTTGACTGTACAGTTCGAGACTCTCGGCAGTGGGGGCAGTGGAGTACGATCCTTTGTCATCTAGGCGAGGATGACGGCTGCGGAGAACCACATAAGGATAAGAAGGGTATCTTCCAGGGCGATTGTTTGAGTCCAATCTGTTTTGCCTCTCCTGAACCCTCTCAGTACCTTACTGAGGACTCCGGAGGATTTCAGCCGAAAGGAGGTACAAAAGTGACCCACCTTTTCTATATGGATGATCTCAAATTATTCGCTTCCAGTCGCTCCCATCTTATGGAATTGCTAAACATCACTTGTGATTTTAGTAATTCTATTAGAATGGAGTGGGGACGGATAAGGTGCGGTCCTCCATGTTGAAAGGGGAAGGGTTATGAACTCTGAGGGCATAGACTTATCTATGCCCATCAACATAAGGACCCTTTCTGAGGCTGAAACATACCGATACCTGGGTATGTCACAGAACATCGGTATCGATGAGGCGGGTATGAAGCAGTCAGTTTGCGATGTGTTTTATGCACGCTTGATCAAAGTGCTTAACAGCCTTTTGTCCGGTGTGAATAAGACACACGCATATAACGGTTGGGTCATGCCTGTTCTCATATATACCTTGGCATACTTAGGTGGACTCAAACTGAACTTAACGCCCTGGATAGAAAAGTCCGCACTACTATGACGTCCCATAGGATGCATCACCCGAGATCGTCGATTATGAGGCTGTACTTGCCGCGGAAACATGGTGGGCGTGGCTTTTTAAGCGCGCTTACCATGCATAATCGCGAAGTGTGCAGCCTCCGTAATTACTTTCTGACGAGATCGGATGATCCATTCTATAGGACGTTATTTCTTGTGATAAAGGACTTACCCTCTATCCTTGGCCAACGAGCAATGGCAAGACCCGGCAGTACAGAGCATTTCCGACCGGGAGACCGTATGGAAGGAGAAGGAGCTCCACGGGAGGTTCTACAAGGCTCTACATGTGCCTTTCGTAGACACAGTTGCCTCCTCCACTGGCTACGTTTTGGTGACCTCTTTGGGAAACCGAGGTTTTGTCTGCGGATACAGGATCAGGTTATTAAGACCAACAACTATCGGAGATACATCCTAAGGATGGCACCGTCGACATCTGTCGAGCTTGTCGCCATCCCGGTGAGTCACTTAGGCATGTCATCTCCGGTTGTTCGGCGCTTTAACTCTGAGTACTTGCACAGGCACAACTTAGTAGCCAGAATTTACACCAGGAGCTCGTTTGAAATACGGTCTCGTGGACCGGAAATTGCCGTATTACAAGTACTTGCCGGAAGCCGTGCTCGAAAATGACCGCGCCAGGCTTTACTGGGACCGCCATCACAGACAGGACTATTCTTGCGAATAAGCCTGATATTGTGCTGATGGACCGGCACAGTCAAGGATATTTTGGTCGACATCACCATTCCGTATGACGAGAACCTCGTGAAAGCCGAAACAGATAAGCGAACAAAATATCTGGACCTGGCTCACGAGGTGACCGACATGTGGGGTGGACTGCCGACCGAAATTATACCTGTAGTCGTCTCTGCGAACGGTTAATCCCAGTCAGCCTCGGGTCATCTGAGGCGACTGGGACTCCGTGACGGACCGCTCCAAGCTCAAATGCAGAAGGCGGTGCTCCTCGATACCGCCCGAATCGTCCGCCGGTTTCTCTCCTTTCCCCTAACCCTCGGCCGTTTGGTCTCTGCCGAGGGTTTCCATCTGGTTGGTTTTTATTTATTTATGTATTATTTATTTATTTATGTTAGTATATTAAATATATATTTATGTTTATTTATTATTTCCTTTAAAATATTTATTCAGCCCAACCAGATGAGAATACTATATAAATACCCCAAATAATAATAAATTACATTTATTTGCAAACCATACAAAGTCATTAAACAATAAATACAAAATGTTTACTTATTGTACACTGCAGATTTCAGCTGACGCTTATAATAGAAATACCTGAGCAGTAAACGTTAGTACTCTTCCAGTGTCACAATATACAAAAACAACACATTTTTCCAATTTTCAGATAATTTTATGTCAAACTTTAATTTCAAAAAAAAGTTTGGAAATTCCAAAAGTGCACGACTCTTAATGCTCATATGATCATCATATCATCATTCAGGTCATTCCATAAAGTCCAAGACGTATTTAAGTATAAATATTACATTCTACTTACTTTTATTACGTACTACTATTATTCATTCTGTGCTTTTAAAATATTGTAATAAAAATCTCTGATTATTATTATAATCAAGTATGTAAAAAATTTGGTTTTTCGAATATTGTGTATTTGTACAGCGATCTTTTTGAGCCGCTGCAAACAACCGATACAGTGTCCACTCACGACATATTAAGATATTTGTGACAATCTTGGTTTCATAGCTCATATGAGTATATGTAACAGTATGAACAGGCTCTTGCGGAAAAATACTTTAATTAAAGAAAGCAGATATTACTTTAAAAAAAAAGGTTAATTTTGTTTTACTTGTCATAGGCGGTAATCAAACTTATTAAAACTTAAATTTCATGGTACGTAAGCATTATTACATATTTTAGCATATATTTTAATTGCAATTTGAAGTGTCGATTTACCACGTCTCGGCGGTGAAGGAAAACCTGCATATCTGAGAAGTTTCCCAGTTGAGGTCATCCCGCGTTGGAATCCCGCGCTTTTACGTGGTAGAGCCATGCTGCAGCTATATTATGGTTGTAGCACGAATGCGTCGGCTCGACCGGGGAAGGACCACGCTCTCACAGAATATCAGCGTAAAATAGCGGCTTAATGCTGCTGTGTTTCGTATGGTGAGTGTATAGAACCGGAGACCCTTTTTACTGGAAACGAGGCATTCCATCGTAGCCCTCAAGGGTGACAACGCATTTGCATTTTGATTCTTAATTGATGATAAATGTAGATGTCTATGGGGCACTGCATCCACTTACCATCAGGTGGACTGTGTGCTCGTTTGTCACCCCATTCTATAAAAAAAAATCAGCGCAGCGAACACTTTTTTGGCCAAAAACTCTACTTTAACTTTTCTGGCCTATGGCCAGTAGTAACATGTATGTAAGCTGCTACTTTTTTACTTTTGATGGGGCAATATATGCAGTTTTTATTTCATTCATATTTTCAGGTATGTTACTTTTTTGTTTTCACTCTACCGTAAATATTAAATGTTGCAAAGATGAGTAAAAAAGTCCACTGAAATGAACATAGACATCCCCCATAAATTGTTAAGTAGCTGGATATTTGCTATAGTTGCCACGCTTGGTAGGCGTGTTGGCAACCGCTGCTATTACTATTTTGATCTGGTGTCAGGAAAATTATACTGCCCATCTCCTGTTTGTTTTCATATGTCAAGTGAACATTTTTCTGCTCCCGTTCATTCCCACGTTCACTGTGAATAAAATTTATAAGGAATAAAACTAAATTTAAGGATTTTATCGCGTTTAATTTTAATTTTTTTAATTCCCGATGTTTTGGGCACTTTACAGCACCCATGGTCACGGGAGGACTGAGGTGTTTGACGACCTGATTTCATCGTTAGAATAGAATAGAATAAGAATAGAATAGAATAAGAATAGAACAGAATAGAATAAATGCAGTAGTATGCTTACGTTTGAATTTAATTTTATTAATTATGGGGTCCTTAGCAGATGGTAGCACTCAGCTATTTTGCCTATTAAAATTAGGATGTTTTTTAATTTCTATAGCCTCGCGAATCATCATTGGTAGGAATCGGTTTTCTATTGCAAGAATTTGTTGTCTATCAGATCCGATATAATGGTTGGGATGATACTAAACATGTTGACATACTTTAGACTTCCCGGAGCGTCGGTGCTTCACATCAACGATATGTTTTTTTACGCGGGTTTTTATGAAACTTTCATCCAAAGATGCGTAAAAAAACCCCACGTAAAAAAAAAATTAAATTAAACGTGATAAAATCCGTAACATTAGTTTTATTCCATGTGTAGTATACATCATTATAGAACTGCATTTATAAAATTTTGAAGTCTACTCGAACGTAAAAAATATCTACATCTATTTTATGGTGCCAATCAATATTGAAGAGGACCAATGATATAAATAAAATATCTCAAATAAAAACGATACCGTAAAATGATAGAAGACCATGAAATTCATCATTATTTTGTTAAAACTAAATTAACTTTAATTATGAATGAATGTAAAGAGTAAAATGTAAATAATAATAATAAATTTTGATTCCAAGACAATTTACCTTTCTTATGGATACATCGGAAGACACGTCCGATATAAAAATAGTAGGTGTTTCTAGACATACATATTCACGTGTTCCTGTAGCATATTATATATATGCCAAATACCAATCATCTACTTCTAATAGAAGTGATCGAATTTTGCTAAATTTGGCACGGAGCAGCATATAATAGTGTTTCAAGCTCACGCGAGCGAAGCCGCGGGTAAAAAGCTAGTAGCATGATAATTTGCGCGGCGGAATGTGGTTAAGTCTGTTTTTAAATTTAACATTAATTTTAATGTTGTAAAAATGTTTTGTATTCTTAATTTGATGTTAAGTAACTCTTTGTTTTAAATTTAAAAAGATACCTTCACACCGGAAAATTATCCTTTGTATGAATAAATTGCATATAATGGACAAACATCCCGACATGGAACAACTATTTGACGGTCCGTAGCGCCACATTCAAACTTCTAGGCATTAACTAATAAAGTCATCATTATAATTTTTTCAACAAAAATTTTACATCATGTGTGCTCTTTTTAAGGAGACAGATTTTGCATAAAATACACTATAAAAGAAAGAAAAGAGAAAGAGAAAGAAAGTAAGGAAGGAAAAAAGGAAAGAAAGGAAGAAAGAAATAGTATTTGGGTTTGGGCTTACAAAATTTATTTTCTGAATAAATTTAAAAAATTTCACACATAAAACAAATTAAAACTAGTAAAACAAAGTTGTGGAGTAAGATTTTTTTTTGTCTGGTACAAAACAATATACAAACATGAAAAATAAATACTATTAACAGAAAAGAGTGACTAAATTTTATGTTGCAGAAGTGAACGGCAGAGTAAGCAAGGGACGCCATATATGGAGAATGTAAAGGAGGCGAGAGAGGTGTCAGGTTCGTGCCAAATGGGTCTCTGCCTGCCCCTCTGGATGCCAGGATTGAGTGTTTATGTGTATATTAGATCGCAGGACAAAAGATTAACGGAAACATATAATTCTGTAGTAATATTGCTTGCTGCAGCACTGTTATCCTGTCGGCGCCCAAACCTACCAGCAGTTATCAGGTATAACTGTGCCTATGTGAACTAAATCACTCCCAGCAAGTTCGTTTGGTTATTCGTATACAAATTTGCATTTAAAACAGAACACATATCATGTTAAATACATGACAGGAAGCTCAATGCAACGCAATTTACTATTTACAGTGTGATTCCGCTACTTCAATAATAATAATACCACACACGATCTGTTACAAGCTTGGAAATTTTTATGACAAAAAAAAATGTTTAAACCTGTTAGTATTTTTGGATTTTATTTTGAAACTGTATTTTAAGCCACTTAATGTCCTTTAGACCGAATTTAGATCACGGCAGCCAGACTCAACGCAGGACAGGATTATAGTGCACCGGTGTGTGCGTAAGCACAGGTGAATTTATGAGGATTTATTGACACAAAAACCCAATCCGGGACACCGGGAAACCGGGACCTCAGTCCAGTGAATCTGTTTTTTTAAACCAGTACCATCTAACACAATGAGCTGAAGTTTTGTAAACACTTTTAGTACTATTGGCAATCAAATCTAGTATCAGTTTGTATTTTTTCATGACCGTCTCCTCGATGTTTTTTTACAACCCCTTGATAAGGATATCAAACGAAAAGTTTGACAAGCTTAATACTTCATTTATGATGATATAGCAGATGCCCCAAAATGGCGGACGTCCCTAAAAGCTAGTTGTTATTTTTTATATTATAAATAACTGTAATAAGCCAGTGCTTACTGCCAATAGAATGTAAGTTGTGATGTAGTCGTAGATAAAGTAAAGTAAAGTAAAGTTACAGCCTATATACGTCCCACTGCTGGGCACAGGCCTCTTCTCATTTCTGAGAGGCAAGGAAATGTCCGCCGCGCTGCCCCAATACGTGTTGGCGAACTTCACGTCTTCGAAGTATTTTTTTTCTTTCTTATTTCTCAGACATGCAGGTTTCCTCACGATGTTTTGTAAATCAGCACTTGAAATGGCAATTAACAATTTCATTGGTGCCGGCAGGGATCGAACCCGGGTTGCTCGCGTACTGTGAAACTTACAGCGAGCGCTAACCATTTGAGCTACCACGGCACTAGTCGTAGATGGATGAACTTATTCACAATAGCCTTGAAGACACCCACGTTGTAATCGGATGGAAAGAGACACAGGCAAATTACTCTATAGCTGTTCGCTTTACAAACGATGGTAATAACCGTTTGGTTCGAATGCTTATTATGTCCACAACTGAGAGGTGGAGACCCGCCGTGCGTCTGTTAAAGCGATATTAGAAAGAAGAGGAATAATCAAGTCATTTAATTCCTACACACACTCTCTGAAATGTATTGTATTCTACTTTTGATTAAAAAATATATATATTAATGGCTTTATAATCTATATCAGGCAAAAATAATTACAAAGCAGCGGTCCTTTAGAAGATGACGCTTAACTAACGAAATAAATATTTCCTGCGTAAGCAAGAAAAGAACTTTCATTTATTCAGACTCGTCATACTGCCAAATGTTCCTATTACGGATCAACGCACGGCTATAGGTCAACTCAGACGCTTCCTTACTAACTGCCGCTCTACTTCGCTCTAAATAACGAATCTCTCTAAATTTTGTTTGAACAATGACGGCGGAATATGAGAGTATCCTTTAATCAATAGATGACCAAAGCTGTCATTTATTTTAATGTTGCTTCGGTATCAAATATAAACTATTTTAAAGTCCGTGTTACAGCAGCGGAAGAAACCCTATTACGAATGTTGTAACAAAATTATTTCATAATTGAAAAGCTTTTTACTTAGCGACAATTCTGGTCTGAATGGTATAGAGAGCGAGTATCATTACAAGCTGTGAGGCATTCCATCCTAATCCTCAGAGGTGACAATGCACCTGTAACCTTCTTTATTTGAAGTTATCTGCAGGTGTCTATAAACTACAGTGACCATTTGCCATCAGGTGGATTGTAAGTTCCTTTATAACTTCAGTTTTATAAAAAAATCCTAATGTAATGTAAAAAATAAATAATGGGACCAACCCACATCTTTTATTCATCGGCAAATTTTATTTTGAACTCAATAGAACTCTAAAGAAAGTTTCACGGAGATTTCAAAAGTTGACACCCAAAAACGACCCGCTTTTTCCTAATTCACATTGTAAAAGGACTTAAAACTTTTTCAGTTTAAACCCAATCCAAAAACGATTAAGATTTTAACATTCCTTAATGCTTCTCTTTTATTAAATATGTATTAGAATAATCGCTTGACCACTACTCATCATCATCATCATCATCATCATTACCCTTTAGAAGTCATTTTCTGCACATAGGCCTGTAACAAGGAATGCCACAGTACGGTCCTGAGCCACCTGCATCCATCGACCTCCTGCATGTCTTACCAGGTCGTCACGTCAACTAGTGGGGGATGCCCTACACTTCATCTACCGGTACGAGACTGCCACTCCAGAACCTTTCTTCCCCGTCGGTTGTCGGTTCTTCGAGCTATATGGCCGGCCCATAGTCGGCAAACAGTTTTCACAGAGAACACTGAACACTGTCTCTGGCTTCAATCTTAAACGGTGGCAAGTAAATATTTTACTAGAGGAAAAGTTTAAGAACCGTAAACAATTGTTACTTGCTACAGCGCGAGACAATATTGAACGTATGTACGTGTGTACTGTTTACTATCTGACAACCGACTGACAACGAACATTTCCGGGAACGATACTAAAACTTCGGCTTACTAATCCGTTGGGCTATGTCGGTTACTCTGGTTCTACTGCGAATATGCTTATTTTTAAGTTAATCAGGTAGAGAAACCCCGAGCACAGCTCTCTTCACAGCTCCTGAGTGACCTTGAGCTTCCTCATACTGCCTGCAGTGAAGGACCACGTCTCACGTCAGCACTGCTAACATGCACTGGTTGTATAATCTTGTTTTCAAGTTTTGAGGTATACCTGACGAGAAGATGTGTAGACATTTCGAAGATTTGAATTTTGAATTCGATTTGAAAGTTGGACTCGCCATTTTTTTACATGGGGAAATGTCTACGTAAACCCGCCTCGCGGGACAAGAATGGGTTATGTTGGACTCGCACCGACTAAAACCATATGGTGTTCCACGTACGTGGTGTAAGGGAACGCTTTCCCATACATCCGCGGCGACGCCAACACCGGCCACCCCTGGTCACTCCTTGGGAGCGGACTTCTCCTTCCCCTTCTCCCTTCCAGGTAAAGCACACCAGGCGCGCCTTCCAACTCAAGGCGCGTCTTCCAACTCAAGGCGCGCCTTCCTCCGCCGTCTCCAACTCCTCCTGCGAAGCACAGCTTTTCTGACTCTAGCGGCGGATCTGATCTGTGGCTGTTAATTGAATAAATATACATGAGGTTGCTATGTGCTATATCGATTTGTCACTTTGACTCAATACCTCTCACTTTAAAGAGAACTCTTAACTTAGAAAGAGACTCTCGCACTTTGAAGGATTGCGGTGACTTAATAAATTATGCATTGGATATTGAACTCTTCGGCAAAATTCTAAGTATGACCTGTTCGATATAATTCTAAGTATTCACGCAAAATTTAATTGCGCACTAGAATTGACAACTTGTATATTGTGTAGACCACTCAAAAGGGTAAAATAATAAAACTTTTATTAAAATCACAAATCGTACTATAACACTAAAAAATTTAAAAAAATATTTTTCAAGTTCACAGGCTAAATACTATAGATCATACAACGATTCTAAAGAAGTTTTTACTTCAAAATATTTTTCACGTAATAGGCTTGGTTACCACTCAAGAACCTTTTTTTGGTGAAATTGTTAAACTAGTACCGTGAATTATATTTTATTTCAACTAATAGAATTGTACCTTATACCGACGAGTGGAGTGTAAGACGGCCCTTTGTCATTGTTTGGGGCAGGCCTATGTTCAGTATCCACTACTCCACATCTACATCCACTAGATGAGGGCTTTACTGATGAGTAATTGAATTTCACGTTAATTTAATTTTGCTTCTGCCAGTAAATTCTCCTGAATCGTAGTAGCATTTTAGGTACATACTTACACGCGGATAAACATAAAGACCGGGAATAATCATTTGAAGGCCATAAGTTAATAAGTTAAAAGTTGTTCCGTGCTAGATTCAAACACATGACCCGTAATCACGTAGCTAAGCTACGAAGCTGTTAAAATACGGCTTTCGGATTTTAAAATTATTGTTAAATGTTAAGTTGAAAAGCGATTATTGATTTTATACTTCGGAAAAGAAAAACAGCATGTGTGTAAACTGTATCAATTGCAAAATATATTTCTTTTATATTGCCAAATTTATCTCAAGCTTACAGTTTATATTAATATGAATTTATATTTGATAATATTGACAAAATTAAAATTAGAAGTAATATGACCAAAACATGTAATAATGTTTATTCGTAACCCACTCTGGAATCTGGGAATAAAATTAATGGTTTTTTGTACGCGCTGTTTTATTACTAAATGATATCGGTTAAATGTCAACACAGAACGTGTTTGAAGTGCTGATTTTAATACTCAGAGTATAACTAGCATAGAGCGAATCCTTAAATAAAAACAAAATAATAATAGTTGATATCTTTTTGCATATGACATTTTACGTGGTACAAAATAGGATAGCTTACCTTCTTTCTTTTACATTTTTTGATTAATCTGGTTCGTATAATATGTACTTATATCAATGAACGATAAATGAAGCTTCATTTGACATCTGACAACAAAAGCGTAGACAAATGCGCAATTTCGCACTATTATGGTAAGTTAAAAAAAATCCTTGAAAAGGTTACTATGAAATCTACATAGATTCAGCCGGTAATTTATCCCAAAAGTTATTATGCGTTTAACTGTAAACAATATTAACATGTAATCAAGTACCCCTTTGAAACATTTTGTTTATAAATTTATGTTTGTCTAATCACACCGGGCTAGCGTCACGGAACGTACACATAGGACACTGCCATATAAGCATGAATTCTGCGGCACCACCGTGGTCTGCCTCCTCTCTTCTTAACCACCACAACTCAATAAATCGATTACTCAGTCCACTGCTGAACATAGACTTTTTCCGTAGATTGCCTCATAGGGGGAATATTTATTGTTATATTATATTGAGTTGTTATCAGACTACTGGATGCTCTTAAGTCTGAGAAGAGAGATAATCCACTACCTTATGTAGTGGATTCTATAACGCCGCCGGTACACGGCATTATCAAGATCCTGCCTTCACTTCATGGTTTCGAAATATTTTCATTCAAGCAGATATTCTCGATAGTTTTATTTTCCGCTGAGCAAGTGGTGGTGCACATAATGTTTTCTAATATTTACGCGAAGACTACACATTAAATGAAACTAATTTTTACGGATTATATCGCGTTTAATTTTACTTTTTAATTCCCGACGTTTATTCAAGTGGTGGTGGTTGGAGGAAATGTATGAAGATATCTAAAGAGCCATTCATACCTAAAAACCCACTAGATGGCGTTAATGGGAGACTTCAAAGCAAAACTAAACGGAAGAGAGAACGGTGAGCAGAAGGTAGGAAAATACGGAACAGGGCAACGGAACCCAAGGAGTCAACATCTGGCCGACTTCTTGAAGAAGGAGGTACTCTTAATGATGATTCTACTAAAACTGAGATTCACTTCATTATGACGACCAGACGACCACTGTTCAGTGATGTCTCAATGATCGCGAGGGTGAAAACTGGCAGCGATCACGGAATGGTGAGAGGCACACTGAACCTAAACGTTAAGTTGGAGAGGTGGAGGAACGTTCCGTCCCCCTCGTGTTCCAATCCAAGGCCCCGAAAATTTTCTGGTTAAGACCTTTAGTGCGGGTAAAATGCCTAAATTCTAGGATATTTAAGTCAAAAAATCACAATAACTGTTCATTTAATCCGCAAAGAAAAAATGCAGGGTGACAGAAGAGGATTTAATAAATGTTCTTCATTGAACAAAATTGTATTTTTGTCAACCACTTACTAGAAAAAAACTACACACTAACTAAAAAAGTTACTAAGTAAATCTTTACACGACCCCCTCTTCCTATATAGGAGGCTGGTACCATCCCTTTCTAAAAATTATAGCTGTCTCTTTTAGTATATAATAATATTTCTTTCTAACGTTTAGCTCTCCTTATCTAGCCATTATTCATCTTATCTCTTATCACATATCTTTAAGTTATGCAAATAATTAAACATTTAATTCTTTATTCGTATTACATAGCCGATTGTTATATAATGCATTACTCTAAGTTAATTCAAAATATCTTTATCTCTAAGAGAAAATTAGTATTTATATATAATATAAATAAGACATTTTATCATAAGTAATAAATGAATTATTTTTAGAAAACATTGTCTCGCGTCGCCAACAGAAGTGTTTGTACATTAGGGCAACAATGGCTATCCGAGTAAAAAACCTATCCAACTGCAGAAAATTGTAAGACAGGGTGACGTTGTATCCCTGAAACTATTAACTGCTGCATTGGGAGACGTTTTCAAGCTACTGGACTGGAAAGGATATGGTATTAACATCAATGGCGAATACATCATCTTCACTTTCGATTTGCCGTTGGTATATCGTTGGTATATAGTCCTTATGGCAGAATCGCTGGAGGACCTAAGCACTATGTTCAATGACCTCAAAATCAATGGATGCAAGTGGCTCAGAACAGTACTTTGTGGCTTGCCTTGAAGGAAGGCTACGTTCAGCAGTGGACTTGTAACGGGCTGTAA
Source organism: Parnassius orleans (assembly GCA_029286625.1). NCBI lineage: Eukaryota > Metazoa > Arthropoda > Insecta > Lepidoptera > Papilionidae > Parnassius > Parnassius orleans. Next base: position 8,552,612 of record JAGSMP010000018.1, read on the forward strand.
TGATGATAATGATGAGCAAGTGGTAAGCTCAGCTCAGGTAAGATCAGCATATAAAATTGGGATTACAAATTGAAGCCAACTCGCTTATGTACCGTGTGGCTGTCAAGACTTATTATTCATACCTCCCAAACGAATAGTTTTTAACGTTTGCGACACGGATATTTGCAATGTCATATGATCATTATCACTTGCTTTCGAAATCAATTCACTTGATTGCTTTAATAATAATGAGTCTAGTCCTATTTTGTAATATTATAAGATATTTACTAAAGTAATAAAAATGAATAAATAAACAAAAACGAGTTCATTGAGAACGAAATCACTATAAATTAAAGATGTCATGTCTTGTGAAATAATGTCACACATAATACCGTGAAACCTGGTAACTTACTGGTCTTAAAAGTCTAGGAACAATTTTGCAACATAAAAGGTACTCTCAGAAGACTGAGCCTTACTGTTAAATGTGAGACTATGTTCTTTATAGATTTGGAATTAATTAGTGATTTAAAAAATACTAACATTAAATAGACAAAATACTCAAAAATAGAAAATGGTAAAGTTAACCTTACTTTGTGGCAAAGTTGCCATCGGGGTTTTTAATGAAAATAATAGGGTTTAACTTTAAGAATGAAGGTCAGTTTACCACATAATATAATACACAATACTCAGAGTTATGATTTGCTCCTTTGATCGTGTTGCAAGTAACAAAGTTTACACTAGTGGCAAAGTTGCCCACCCATTATTCAATTTTTCTTACAAACGTATTACAATTCATTTCCCACGTGGTAGTGCCATGCTGCAGCTATATTAATTGTATAGTTGTAGCACGAATGGGTCGTCTCGACCGGGGAAGGACCACGCTCGTACAGAATACCCGTGTAAAATAGCAGCTTATGCTGCTGTGTTTCGTATGGTGAGTGTAGAGAACTGGAGACCCTTTTTACTGGAAAAGAGGCATTCCATCTTATTTCTCACGACTGACAATGCATCTGCATTTTCATTCGCAAACGAAGATAGATGTAGATGTCCATGGGCCACAGCAACCACCTACCATTAGGTGGACTATGCTCGCATGTCACCCTTATCTTATAAAAAAAATATTAAAATTATGTGTCAGGGTTGTCAAAAATCCTTGATTACGTAATTTACTCAATTTTTGAAGTAAAACGACTTTATCCAGTTTGTAGATAAATTTATTACGGTATTAAAAAAGTCACGTTTTCTTATAACGCTTTTTTGCTTAAGCCTTATTTAACCTACTTATGTAAAATATAAAATAAAAGAAGAATGATATGTCGTAAAGAAGTTTCACTTCATACATGTGTACATAAGTACACGCACAAATTTTTATTTATTTAAACCCTGTCACAATAATTTCTAAGGCAAATATCTACAATATATCAAACAAAAATACTCTCGTGTACAATTAAAGATCAAATTGGTGCCATAATAAGCTAACTCAATTATAGTTAAGATCAAAACTAAAGCTTGTCACAATCATTTTTAACAAGAATTCGTGTTTTATTTGTCATCATTATCATTTTATTACGATCAAGTAAAAAAATAATTGCTATCACCCTAAATATTGTTTTCTGTCTGTCTTTTTAAAAATGACACTGTTTGAACTTAGTTTGTTAATATCAACAATTGAAAATTTAAAATTTGAAAAACACTGAATAGTAATAATATTATTAATACCATGTAAAAATAATATAGATTTCTCTTTTCTTTTCTTTCACTTTTGATACAGATGAAACGATTGACAACTCATTAGGTAAAATATCAAATATAGAATCCTTTCTTCGAATCGCCGTAATCGGTAAAAAATATAGGTAGAAAGTGACAACCCTTGGTTGTAGCAAAACATGGCAAATAAACGTCACATCGTGGCATCATTAGTATGATAACTTTGCCAAGTCAATTTTATAGATAAATGTTAAGACCAACATGTTAAATACGATATATCACATTTCCTAACAATTAATATTACGTAATTACAAAGATGTAGATATCTACATTCAGTATTTCAAACAGAATCAACAAAAGTTTTGGAGCACTGACAAAAGAGGTTACGTCGCCGGCTTAATTCCGCGTTATATTAAAATGTCTAAATTAACTCTCATGTTGACTTATCGAAAACAATGCTGTTAATTGGTTATTAAATTTTCATCCAAATTTGACTCAAATATCTAAAAAAAAAATTACCTACGTTGTCCGTGTTAATCTTAATTTTATACCTGTACATCCCTGATGGCAAAGTTAACTTCCATTGGTTCATTACATAGGGATGCCATTTATTAGTAAATCACAAGATTCGAGTATACTTACTCTCATGTTTTGCATGGTGTAAAGGGACCAAGGTGACCAGTTGTCATTCAAGCTCTACGTATAAATTACACGCAACGTCTTTTTAATAGGCTTCTCTTTTTGCGTTATTTGAAAATTAAGTACATGAATATATTGACTAAATATATGTAGAATCCTAAGTTTCTCTACGCGTACATATTATGTAATGTATTTACCCTAAGTTTGAATTCGATGCTTTTTTTATTTTAGGTATTTGATCTATTTTTAAAGTTGGGGTTGCTACAAAAGACATAACATATAATAAAATAAAATGAATAAGATATAGTATGTTAAGTACATGTATTTAAAATAATATTTAGACTAATAATTAATGAATAATATTATACATACATTTAAAAGAAATATGGGTAAAATTGTAAAATAGTGAATATTTCTTATGTTTTTCTTTTTTATAATGAGGATACAGCTTCATTCATTTATTCTTAATATCTTACTACCATTTTACATATAATGTCCCATACAAAAAACTGTAGCTAACAAGCCCAATGGTTAAAAAGTTTTTTTAAAACAAACCCAACTGCGTAAAAAAGTTGACTGAAGAGTGAGCATTTTATAAATAATATCACTCTCACAACTAAGACGAATCTAGCGACACACCATATGTTAAAATCTATCACGCTGTTTAAGCTATAGAGCGTGCCAAAGAAATAGACATACATACATACACTCGAAAAACATCTTTCTTATGAGGCAGGCGGGTAATAAATACAAAATGTATGAAAATATATCAACTTTAGGCTAATAAAAAGTTTCCGCTATCCCTACTATATTTTTTTATAAAAGTGTAGTAACAAACCAACTAACAACCCACCTCTATTTCCTCACTCTCAAAGTCCAATAGGACGGCAATCTGACACATCTGGAGAGAGATTGGGTGTAGGACCAACGGCTTTACGTGCTTTCCGAGGCGTGAGGTTGAAATACCACCAACTTCCTGACTCCGGCTGTTAGTGAGAATTTCGTGACATAAAAACTCAATAACTCATTTTGACCCGATCGACGACGGGATTCGAACCCGGAACCTCATGACCGGCAATTGTGTTTACGGCCACTAGACCACCGAGGCAGTTATTAGGCCAGCATAAACCTGATATTTTATCCTGGTATTCTGCGAGAGCGTGAACCTTCCCCTGTCAAGCCAACACATTTGTGCAATAACCATAATATTGCTGCAGCGTGGCTCTACCCTGAATAGTTTTGCTATTGAAACCGCGTCACGTTTTCTTTTGTACAGCGCTAAATATAAAGCCTCGGCAGATTCAGGTAGAAAAGGCCTTGACATAAAATTTTAGATAGCGGGGGAAATGTTTCTGTATCATATGTAGAATATAATATATTATAGGTAGGATTTTATTTTTAGAACTATATTCTAAAGTTTCAAAATCCTAGAGAAAGTTAGAAAGCATTCTTAAAATAAAGCCAAGCGGTTTAAACGCTTTATATATAATATATTTTGATTAGTTCAGCAATTTGCAATCATAGATGACTCGTAAATAGATATAACTCTAATTAAAATGTTTTTAGGAGGGTAAGGCAAAAATAAAGGTTTCAGTCTTGAACGTATAACATATATAGCATTGGGAGATATTTAAGCATCTTTCGCATTTATTATATAAACTTGTAAATAACAACACATCTAAATACTATGCCGGCGGATTCAAATCTTCGCAGTGTTGGTTATTTGACACTATTGCCAAAACCCGATTAAATACATTATATATGTAACCGGGATCTGGTCAGTATTAGTGGTCCCCTTATTACAGTCCATCGCAATAATTATTATGCTTACCTTTTTATGTTTCTTATAAAACAACCAAAGTACTTGACCCATTTTTTGCCTAGGACTTCGTCAGGGTATTTAGCACCCCCTTACCTATTTCTGCTGCCAAATAGCACTGCTTGCATGCTGTCTTACGGTCTTAAAGGTATAGAGCTAGTAAAATTACAGGCTGTTAAGCATTCCATTTTGGTCTTTAGAGGTATATGTTAGCCTTTTGTTTGAAGTCGGATGCAAGTGTCCATGGACTATTAGTCACTTACCATCATATGGGCTGTAACTTCTTTTGTCACTTTACTTTTATAAAATATAAAAATTGCTTCAGCACCAATGAGTCGAACGAAGAATAGTCTAGTGAAAAACAGTAGCATAATCCTCATTTTTTTAGTATGGCAAATGACAAGAACCTCAGGCACTTTTATAGGGAACTATGCATTCCATTTCAGTCATAAGGTAAACAATGTATTTGCATTTTGATTTATAACTGAGAATAGATGGAGATGTCTCCGTAAGATTACCATCAGTAAGACTGTGTTTTATTTTATCATCTTACTGGTATGTATATATATATTATATAAATACCAGTATATATATATATATATATATATATATATATATATATATATATATATATATATATATATATATATATATATATATATATAAACTTTCTTTTGCATTAAATATTATTCCGGATGGACAAGGCATAAATTGTACAATAAGGTTCATCACTCTTTGTTGCGAAAACGTTAAAGGAATCATTTATAATGTTTTCTTATTTAGTACAGCGAATTGAGATGATGTCAAGCCATTAATAATAGACCTGGGCTGGCGAGAAGTCTACACTGCGCAATACGTTGACTACTACTAATTGTATTATATATTACTGTATAATAACTTGGTCTCGGTGTAATTCAGTAATATCAATTTTTTGGATTGGATTTTATTGAATATTAACTGAATCGATTTTGATAGAATCATGTTTCGGTATTCGTTATGCAATTAAGCATCGAATGAAAATGGCTTGAAGTCAATAAAATCATTTCTTTATCAATATATTTGAGAAGAAAAGTAAAGTTCACTTACTTAAAAATATACACATATATATACAGACATCCTTTCATTCACCGTGATATCTATTACCCCATTTTATCCCGCATTTCAGTTTCACTGTCTAAAATACTTTATACGTCGGAAGACGACTGTTGCTAACGTCATAAAAATAGTAAAGAATAGAATAGAACTATTTTTATTTGGATACCGTATAGTGGCGGCGTAAGACAATCCACTACCCTTTATCAAGTGAGTGTCGTAAGAGGCGACAGAGGAAACAGAAACAGGAAATAGGCAGAGCAGTATTTTCTTGAAAACAACTCAAAATAATAAAAACTGCGGTTAACAACCCACCTGCTTTGCATGGCAACTACGAAACAATCCCCCTTTGGATCAATCTAAGGGAGAAGTCTATGTTCAGCAAGGACTTTTCATAGGCTGCAATGAATGAATGAGGCTACAAGTAATACTTATTGAAAGTCACGTATGCTTTTACCCCTGGTTCGGAAAAAAGCTTCTGTCCTGAGAGGAACCAGCAACAAATCAAGCAGGACTTTCAATATATTTCGTACAGTAAAATATATAAACATTTAGAAATAGAATATTATCGGTCACCTCATTGCCATGGACTTTTGAACGTGAATCAATCAAATGTATTCTTGTTATATAGATTTTTATTTAAATTTGTATTAGTTCATACAAATTTATTGACTTTGTTGTAAAATTGAATACGACATTGCTTTATAAAGGATTTACTGACTCTTTCTAGACAAGTAATATTAATAACGCTATTGAAATTTAAAAAACATCCTCATTTCAATAGAGAAGATGGATGGGTGCTGCCATCTGCTTGGGATCCTATAATTAACAAAATTAAATCCAAACCCAAGCATACCACTGTAAGACTTCAAGATACTGTCAGCTCATTCTGCGTAGATCGAACCATAAAATTAATATTAAAAAACTGAAGGTAGCCGGGCTAACTATGACATCGGGACGTCGAACATCTCAGTCCCCCCCGTGACCGTGGGTTGCTGTAAAGCACCCGAAACGTCGGGAATTAAAATAGTAAAATTAAATGCGATAAAATCCGTAAAAATAGTTTTATTCAATGTGTAGTGTTCGCGTAAATATAAGAAATCATTAAATGAGTATTTTGTTAATGTTGGTGTAACTTTAGCAGAAAAAATAGTGAAAAATTCAATTTTGAAAAATCGTAAGTTACTTTCTGATAACCAATTCGGTTTTCGTCAGGCAAAGTCAACTTCAGATGCAATTCATGTAGTGACTAACTTTGTTGCTACCAATTTAGATAAACATAATAAATGGTTAGCGATTTTTCTAGACATGGCAAAGACATTTGATACATTATCGATTCCTATTCTATTAAATAAGCTTGAGGCTATAGGCATAAGAGATAATCAGTTGAATCTTTTTAAGAGTTACCTTGCAAATCGTGTTCAAGCTATAGCAGTTGGAGAATATATTAACATATATGCACCTATATTTTATGCAGTTCCACAGGACAGCATTCTTGGAGCAACTCTATTCAAGATTTATATTAATGAACTAAGTTCATTTAAACCTTTAAATGGTAATCTGATCTCCTATGCTGATGAAACAGTTTTATTAATTTTAGCCATTTCCTGGCAGAAGGTTTTTGATGCGGCGCAGGATGCTTTTGACAGTGTCTCTGGATGGTTGGTTAACAATTTTTTTACACTAAATTCCAATAAACAATACATTCCTTTTTCTATTCGGAAATTGAAATGACTAGGAGATAAATTGCATCTAGTGGCTCACAGTTACAATTTTATAGACAAACATAAATGTTCCTGTCCTAAATTAGAGCGTACTAATGAAATAAAATAGTTGGGAGTAATGTTAGATTGTCACTTAAATTTTAAAACGAATATTGAATTACTGAGCAAAAGAGTACGGAAATTAATAATAATCTTTAAAACACGTATGCCCACTTTCACCAACGACCCATAAGATTTATGGGACCCCTTAGCATATTTAGGGGCCAGTTAGGGGATAGTTTCCGTTTCACCACTTTTAAAGGGTCCGTTACTGACTAAACGATGCCCTAAATTTATGAGATGGATTATTGGTCCCAAAAACCTTCACATAAGTAAAAGCGACTGCTAGAGGACAAGATGGACCATGATCTATTTCATTTTCTTGATAATTTAGATACGACTGATACTATATTTGATATAAATCGTAGTCGAAGACCTAAAATATATGGAAAACCACCAAATTATTTCAACGATTTCGATGAAATCGATTTTTTCCTAAGATATAGGTTATCTAAATCAACAGTGATATATTATTTGTTGGAAAAAATTTAACATTTTTTTGGAATTTCCTGATAATAGGTGAGTACCTACCTATTTACGTAGGTAATCAATTTTAATGTAGGTACCGTAGTCCATAATATTATTAAAATTGTAGTTTATTAAATATTTAACTTAATATGTGGGTTCATACCTTTTCACTTATTACCTATTATACCTAGCTACGAAATAAAGGTAAAAGCATAAAAGGTTACTTTATTGCTATCCTAACAGTAACTTTTGAATGGAAAAAGAGCCTGTATAGGTAGGCCGTAGGTACCTGTTTGGTGCTAACTTACCTACCATGGTAAGTTGATACCCGAGGTATATCTACTTAAGTACCTACCTATTTTAATTTGTAGAATTTGTGCCTCGCTTTACCTAGCTACTTGTTTATCGTAGTAATAGTAGCTCAATGGCCAGAGGCGAAAAAATGGCAATATGTAATTATTGTAAAAAGACTTTATCGTACAAATAATGTTTCTGAATATTAATAAAATATAACTAATAATCATGTCTACTTAATAAAAGAATCAATAAAAATAACAAAATAATTTGAAAGGCAGAAAATATAAAACTTTTATATTATAATAATCATCAACATTTAATAATAATCAACAATATATTGTACATTATATTATAATGTAAATATTGAATTAATAAACTTTTAAATACGCTTAGCTTAATAAGACTTTTTAATACTAGAGAGTCCTGTACCTATTAAAGTATGAAGAAATGTTTATTGAATTAAAATTTCATGCGTAAAATTTAAACAATAAAATTAATATCAACCGATTAAAAATAAAAATTCAATACAAAAGTAAGTAATATTTTAACCGTTAATTTAATCTGTTAAAAAAATTAACAAATAACTTTTAACAAATAAATAAATTTAACCATTAACTATAAATGAAGCTACAGTCTTCAGTAGATTTGACAGCATACAGGCAACTGAACAGACAGATCTCCAAATGCATGTGGCGGAACTTACGCAACTTTGATACTGCTCGTGTTGGAGAAGCTATCGATCGGAACCAGGGCTCCAAAGTCTCTGCCAGAGATCTGTCTGCTAAAAGAGCCAACTGTCAAAGCTGAAGACCGAATGTGGCAGCGTCGTTTCCGGGACACCTGATTTTTGAGATTGAGAGTGATATTGAGAGGTTCTATGGCCAGCTGTACACGTCATCGTTGGAGCCACACGCAAGTGTAAGTAACGATCCAAGAGCAAGTCTTATCCGACACTATTCCGATGATATCCCGGACGTCAGTCTGAGTGAGATTAGAATGGCTCTCCAGCACATTTAAAACGGCAAGTCCCCGGGCGAGGATGAAATTACTACGGAGCTTCTGAAAGCGTGTGTAAAACCGGTACTTGAAGTCCTTCAGAAGCTCTTTAATTCTGTCCTCCATGGTGGCACTACTCCGGAGGCGTGAAGCAGAAGTGCGGTAGTTTTGTTCCTCAAGAAAGGCGACAATGCTCCCTTAAAGACCTTAAGACCGATTTCTCTTCTGAGTAGCGTCTACGTGCTGTTTTCGAGAGTCATTACGAATCGTCTCGCACGCAGACTCGACAACTTTCAGCCTCCCAAACAAGCCGGTTTCCGAAAAGGCTTTAGCACCTTAGACCACATACATACCCTTTCGCGAATTGTACAGAAGACCGAAGAGTACAATTTACCACTATGTCATGCGTATGTGGACTATGAGAAAGCCTTTGATTCCGTCAAAATTTGGGCAGTGCTACAGTACCTTCAGCGATGCCAAGTTTACTGTTGGTATATCGAAGTGCTGAAGTGTTTGTACAGTAGGGCAACGATGGCTATCCGAGTACAAAACCACAGTACGAAACCTATCCAAGTGCAGAGAGGTGTAAGACAGGGTAACGTAATATCCCCGAAACTCTTCACCGCTAAATTGGAAGACGTTTTCAAGCTACTGTATTGGAAAGATACGGTATTAATATCAATGGCGAGTACATCACTTACCTTCGATTTTCCGACAATATAGTCCTTATGGCAGAACCGCTGGAGGACCTAAGCACTATGCTCAATGTCCTTAATAGTGTCTCCCAACGGATAGGTCTTAAGATGAACATGGACAAAACAAAGATCTTGTATAACGTCCATGTCACACCTATGCCGGTAGTTCTTAGGAGCACTAAGCTCGAAGTTTTTGCCGAGTATGTTTACCTGAGACAAATAGTCCGACTAGGTAACTCCAACTTCGACCGAGAGATCAATCGACGGATTCAACTCGGCTGGCCAGCGTTCGGGAAATTACGACACATCTTCTCGTCAGGTATACCCCAAACTTGAAAACGAGACTGTACAACCAGTGCGTGTTGCCAGTGATGAGTTATGGAACTGAGACGTGATCCTTTACTGCTGGCCGTATGAGGAAGCTCAAGGTCGCTCAGCGAGCTATTGAGAAGGCTATGCTCGGGGTTTCTCTGCGTGATAAATTTAGAAATGAGGATATCCGCAGTAGAATCAGAGTGACCGACATAGTTCAACGGATTAGGAAGCTGAAGTTGCAATTGGTCGGCCCTATACCTCGAAGAACTGACTACCGACAGGGAAAAAAAGGTTCTCAAGGGGCAGCCTCGTACCGGTAGGTGAAGTGTAGGGCGACCCCCCACTAGATGGAGTGACGACTTGCTAAGAAATGCAGGAAGTCGATGGATGTAGGTGGCTCAGGACCGTGCTTTGTGGCATTCCTTGGGGGAGGCCTATGTTCAGCAGTGGACTTGTGAAGGGCTGTAATGATGATGATGAATGATGATATGGAGTCCATCGAATGGTAATTGATATGAAAGATTTTGTAAAATGATGCAAGATGCAGCGATTAAGTTGACATTCATTTTGACTAACACAGAATATTCTATAATTCTATTCGCAAAATTTCAATAAGTTAGAGTAATTTTTTACATTTTAGACGCTTTACTGGTTTTGCTATGAGACCAATTCCTTTATTTTATACTTTATTTTATAATCCAAGGTTTAAGTAAATGCAGGCAGAGTATACCTTTAAATAATTGTAGCACTTTTATTATTACATTAATCATCGTGTGGAAGAATACCGTCACTGACTGTGTAATATTCATTGCCAGTGCAGCATATAGATTATGGGCAAACCTTCCAAGCTCTGCCTACCTCTCTGGGTGACAGAGAGGTAGGCAGAGCTTGGAATGTTTGCCCAGAGTTTATGTATGTAAATTAAGCCTATTTTTTTAGTTATTCGAAAGATATTAGATAATATACAACGTATAGTAATTATAAACAAAGAATATTTAAAAAAAGGTTAAACGTAGACAAAACAAAGACAGTGAATTCTAATGAGTGTACAATACAAAAATGACAACTGAATAGATCAAGAAAACAACAATGTACAATAATATGTGTAAATACGAGTATTTTCATTTCACCAGCAAATTCTTGCGAAGCATGCGAGGAGCTAATTTAAATTCGCGTTTCAACGACAGAGTTTACGAGGATAAAAGGTGTCACGCATTTAATGAATTTCTCACATATACTCGCAGTGTCACGCATATAATGAATTTGCCACATATACTTGCGTAATATTATGCATAATATATATCAGTCACTTTCTTTTTAATTATTTAATATTATATTATAATTATTTTAAGCGTCTTCGTCACCTCTATCCATCGACTTCCTGCAGGTCTTACTTCACTCCAGGTCGTCACTACATTTAGTATGAGGTTGTTTACATATTTAACGAAGTGTCTGAGTGAAATGTAAATGTAAGAAGTTCCAAAGTCTTACTCCAAGAACAGAAAATGATTTATCATAAAAAGCCGAGGAGCGCACAGGACATTGGAGGGAGAGATTTTCTTTGGACTGTAAGAAAAAATTATGACAGGAGCTGAGCAATTTAAAAAGTTTTTTCAGATAGGGAGGGAGGGCGGACTTGATATATTAAGTAAGATGCAGTAGAGAACAGAAAGTATATGAGTATTCCGACGAAGAGGGATTGGGAGCCACTTGAGCTTAGAGCGGTATTCTGAGACATGATAATATTTACGAAGCACAAATATGAACCATATACAGAGATTTTGGAGTCGCTCAAGTTTGTTAAGTTTCTCCTTGGTAATATCAAAGTAACAAATTTCAGCATAGGGAGTAGTAAAGATTGTGCAAGCGTAATTTTGGTGGAAATGGGCAAAAAGTAGTTAAGCCTTCGGAGTGATTCGGAGGGATTGAATATTTTACGGCTCACTGCATTAATTTGGGCAGTCCAAGAAAAACTGGAATCCAAGGGGATACCTACATTTAAATATAACAACGTCATTATAAGGGATAGGGCACCATTAAATACAACGAGTTGTAGTTGATTTTTTTTTATTTTGAAAATTATTCTTGAACTCCCAATAATTATGGCTTGGGATTTTAAAGAGTTCACCGTTAACCCATAAGATTGACTCGTGGTTACAGCCTATCATAAGACCACTTCTGAACATAGGTCTCACACATAAAACGCCTCATATGAGGCGTTACAACTATATTTGCCATAGCTGCGATTGCCAATCCGACTGCCAACAGTTTTTTAATTTTTTTAGTTGTTTTTAAGAACTCGCTGCTGCCTATCTCCTGGTTTGTTTCCCTCTGTCGGCTATTACGCCACCTATGGGACGACATACTCGTAGGTTAGTGGATATTCATATACCGTCACTACACGGTCTAAATAATGGAAAGTTAATGGAAAGCTATTATAAGTAATGTAGACTTATTACTAATTGTAATCTATTGAATACGTTTTTACAGAGGGACTCCTTAGCGGCCAAATTCCGGTCGGGGCGGTCAGTCTCAACGGAAACTAGTTACCTGCGGCTGTGCAGGACAATGGTCGAAAAAAATATGGTGCACGAGTATACACTCGCAAGCACTTTTTCAAAAAACACATGTTTTCACTTTCAAAATATGAGGAGACGGCATTCTGATACGACCGGAGAGAGATCAGGCGCAAGACTGACGGCTTTAAGCTTTCAAAGGCACGGGGGTTAAACACCTTCAACTTTCTGACTCCACGCTACTACTAACAATTTATGACAGGAAATCCTAATAACTAATTTTGATCCAATCCAGGATCTAACCCGAGACCACATGATCAGCAGTCGCGCTTACGATCATTTGGCCAACGAGGCAGTCAAATGACAGAATACCAAAAAATTGGCAACATTTTAAATAAACGGGGAGGTCTATATTCAGCAGTGGACTTGTGAAGGGCTGTAATGATCTGATGGTGATTATGATTATGAAATCGTATAATACCGATAAAATATTTACTAAAAATATAAGACTGAAGCTAACTAATCAATATGGTGAAAATTTCATTAAACCCTTGAAAGTACATAGGGGAAAGTGAGGTCCTAATAAAATTGCCCGACAAAATTGGTTAACTGTAACATATCGGACGTAATCTAATTTATTTCAATTTGAGGCTTCGTTTATATTAGCAGATGATAATGTTATTTCTTAAAGTCAAAATGACCAAATTTAACTCGACTCGTATTCGCATTTTTTAATTGAGCTTGAATAAAAAATAAAATAAAATATATAATAATGACCTATATCATCCCGTGGGAGTCGTAAGAGGCGACAGAGGAAAACTTAAATAGGAGACGGGCAGCAGAATCTTACTGATAAAAACTCAAAAAAATTAAACAATGATTTGCCAACCCCCCGGCCAAGCTTGGCTACTATGGCAATATCCCTCTATTATAGTTCATTGTAGGGAGAGGCCTAAGTTCAGCAGTGGACTTTTGTAAGTAAATAAGTAATGAAATGGATGGATATAATAATGGTGTCCTCCAGACCAAATATTGGTCACGGTGGTTATTTGCACAGGACAGGATTATAGTACCCGAGTGTATGCGCAAGCACAGTTGCATTTTCTATTCCTTCATTTTGATATTCCAGTAGAACGGAAAAGTTAGGAGAATAACGCTACGAATTATCTCTCTGTTTTATAATTCATGTGATAAAGGTAGATCAGCAAGACTCACAAACCCATTAGAGTTATAACATTTCGCTATTTGAGGACAGGGAATATCAATCTTGGATTTGGTTTCTTTCGAAAATCGCTTTATTTTCTCCATACGAAATTAATCCAAATTATTACTTAATTTTCTCTATCATCTTCCCATATGCTATACTACCTACCATCGCTGTAGCAAGAATCCTGTGATGGGACAAGTGCTAGAATCTTTTTCACACGCTCTTATCGCAGGCAACGCTTTAAAGAAACAAAGCAAAATATGTAAGCAAACACCCACAAACACCACTAAACTATAGATTTACCAGCTATCAAGATATGGCATAACATACACTTGACAAATTTTAAAGTTTAGCAAGTTGTAGTGTCTACAAATAGCGTTTCCTGGTTTTGGTAAATTATCTATGGGAAAAATATAAATAATAATAATAATAATGTGCGAACAAAATATCTGGACCTGGCTCACGAGGTGACCGACATGTGGGGTGGACTGCCGACCGAAATTATACCTGTAGTCGTCTCTGCGAACGGGTTAATCCCAGTCAGCCTCTCGGGTCATCTGAGGCGACTGGGACTCCGTGACGGACCGCTCCAAGCTCAAATGCAGAAGGCGGTGCTCCTCGATACCGCCCGCATCGTCCGCCGGTTTCTCTCCTTTCCCCTAACCCTCGGCCGTTTGGTCTCCCTGCCGAGGGTTTCCATCTAGTTGGGTTTTATTTATTTATGTATTATTTATTTATTTATGTTAGTATATTAAATATATATTTATGTTTATTTATTATTTCCTTTAAAATATTTATTCAGCCCAACCAGATGAGAATACTATATAAATACCCCAAAATAATAATAATGTTCTCCAGACCAAATTTCGGTCACGGCATACGGCAGCCAGTCTCAAGGGAGACTAGCCATCTGCGCAGAACAGGATTATAGTGCCCAAGTATATGCGCACGCATCAAGTGCACTCTCTATTCTCTCACTCTTATAGTCAGATGGGACGGTAATTCGAAACGACCGGAGAGGGATCAGGTGCAAAATCAATGGCTTTACGTGCTTTTCGTGGCACTGGGGTAAGATACTGCCAATTTCGTGTCACCGGGCTGCTACTGAGAACTTCGTAACAGAAAAACTCAACTCTTTTTTTTACTCGATCTGGGATTCAAACCTGGGACGGCATGATTAGCAGCCGCTTTTACGACCACTAGACCAACTACATAGTCAACTAAAAATATATTGATGGATCAAAGTACATTATATATTGATAGATCCACGATATAAATATCGTGTTGTCATAAAAGTTTCTATTGGGAAAGGCAAACGAGAATGCGAATTACCCGATAGGAGTAATCAGCATCCTCGTTAATCAACGAAATCCATGAACATCAAAAAAATCTGTAGGTACGTCGCAAAAATTATGTCATTTAAAATGGAAAAATAATATTATTGTAGTTAATTCAGTAAGATCTATTAGTAGTATTCTTAGTTAGTTTGTAATCTATTAAATAATTTCTTAGACAAAGCTTTTAATGCTTTCCCACTAATTATTGATCTGCGTCTTGTAAACGGTACAAATAGAACTTAATCAAATACTAAATAATTTATTATTACCGGAATTAAGTGACTCCAAGGCGGCTCAAACGTAAATGTAGACCGTCATTTAACATGAATTATGTTGTTATTTAATTTAATTATATTATGTTACCTTTAGTCTTAACCGCTAGCAATTGAAGACTGAATATTTAACAGTCTTCAAGAGAGAAGTAATTTTTGTTTGGTTTTAATTTATTATCAAGTAAATTTAATTCGTAGGAAATTTATGGTCTAAATTATGTATATAGAAAATGTTGTATTTTTATGTACTGAAACTTAAAAACTTAAAAAATCTGTAATAAACAGATTTTAGAAAAAGGAATCAACTTAATTCCGATTAATACAAAACGCCTGGAGAGATTTAGAAGTAATATGGAAAAAAACCT
This sequence comes from Parnassius orleans, assembly GCA_029286625.1. NCBI lineage: Eukaryota > Metazoa > Arthropoda > Insecta > Lepidoptera > Papilionidae > Parnassius > Parnassius orleans. The sequence continues at coordinate 8,568,139 of JAGSMP010000018.1, forward strand.
ACCATCGTTTTCTTACAAGAACAATTCAGATTATTTATATGGAGTATTATTTACTCTTTTATGCAATGAATTTAATAAAACATTTAATTCTAAAACATTCTCCAGAAACAGTCGCAAGGCATTTAATGAGTGGGCGACAATAGGAATTCATAAAAGCAGACGAAGATTATATGAACTTTACCATGAAAGATCATATAATCTTTCCGATACTTTTAGAGAATATGTCAAAAATTATTCTAAAATGTTTAAAAGAGTGTGCTCCACAGCCAAATCTTTACATATTAGCAGCAAAATTAAGAGCGCTAAAAATAAAATTAAAATAACGTGTAGTATAATTAATAGCGAAATCGGTAAAGACTAACCTCGTAACACAAATTATCAATTGAAAATTAATAATGATTTGACTAGATCAAATCAAAAAGTCTTATCGGTGTTTGAGAAATATTTCACTGATATACCTATTTTGACATGAAAGTCATTGAATACTTCTCCAACTGTCGCCGATTCATTACTCAAACAGAATATTAATACCTGTTTAAAATAATTTACATTTGAAAAAGTATTACCTCAAGATATTGTAAAATATTTCAAAATCCTTAATGTAAAGAAAACCGCAGATTAGTGGGGGATTTCCGTTACAGTTATTGCGTCCATAATATATTTAATTGCTCCTCATATTGCTATTATTTTTAATACCAGTATCGAATCTGGTGTGATTCTTGATTTAATGAAACATAGTAAAGTAATAATACCTTTATTTAAATCTGGTGGTACATTGGACCCCGCTAATTTTAGACTTATATAGCCGGCGGTTAAGAATATCCACTACCCCATATCTTCCCGTGGGTGTCGTAAGAGGCGACAGTGGGAGACAGGCAGGAGATGGGCAGCAGCATCTTCCTGATAACAGCAATACCACAATAAAAAACTGAGGTTGCCAACCCGCTCGCCAAGCGTGTCAACTATGGCAATATACACCCCGATGAGTAAAGTTACGAAGAGACGGCCCCCAGTCCCCGGCGGTCTCGCTATTCCTGGCTACGGTGGGGACCATGGTAACGGCGGGACAGGGGGTGCTAAGAATCTCCGGTGGAGGTTCGGTTGTCACCTACGACAAATCGACATGGCAACTTATAACGCACGCACCCTGAGGACTGACGAGAAGATCCTGGAGCTGGAAGAAGAGATAGACAAGTTGCACTGGAATATTATAGGATTATCCGAGGTCCAAAGAGAGGGGGAGGACACGGTAATTCTCGAATCCGCCAACTTGTTCTATCACCGGGAGGGCGACCATCTGTCCCAAGGAGGTGTCGGATCGAAGGTTTCGGTCGAATCTTTGTCCAGGAGTGAGGCAAAGAGTATTGAGTAAAATAAATTAATACAAGGCTGCTCAAAACACCGAAAATTTCGGTATTCCTCAGCCGAAAAAAATGAATTGTAACTAAACAAAACAAAATTAAACTGACATTTACATTCCATGGCTTCCTACATGATAGTTGAAGAGTTTAAAAAATAGATTGAGTTGCATAATGATTTTTTATATTTACGCGAACACTACACATTTAAATAAAATTAGTTTTACGGATTTTATCGCGTATATTAACTTATTTTATATTCCTTTACAGCACCCATGGTCACGGGGGTACTGACGTATTTGATGTCCCAATGTCATAGTTAACCACGGTTAGCTCCAGATTAAAAAAAGTCTTGCAGTTGTATGCTTGAGTTGGGATTTAATTTTATTAATTATAGGATCCCAAGCATATGGTAGCACCCAGCCATCTTCTCTATTGAAATTAGGATGTTTTTTGATTTCAATAGCCTCGCGAATCATTCTTGGAAGAAATCGGTGTTCTTTAGCGAAGATTTGTGGTCTATCAAATCTAATGTAGTGACGGGGGCGATCCTGTACATGTTCACAGACTGCAGACTTCCCGGAACGTCGATTCTTCACATCAGCTATGTGAAGAATTCAGCATTCGATTATCAAAAAACATTCGGAGCGTATCAATAGGAGTAAGAGGTCCTTCAGCTGATGGTCTGGCTCTAGGAACTTGCACCAGATTATCTGATTGAGTACGAACTTCTAGCTGGAGGTAAACTCAACCACTTGAACTGATTCTTTCCATAGTAATAGTTTTGATGGTGAGCTTGTGCAGATACAGATTGGTAGTCATCACTAATGCAGGAATCATTTTCCTGGGCAGTTTGATCGTTGTGTATTCTGCGGGACAGCTCTGACAGAGGTATATCGCTCTCGCTCTCTGATGAAGACTCAAAACAATCAGAATCAACAACATCTTCAACACCATCAAAAACACCATCTTCATTGTCCGAGTTATCTAATTTGAGAATTGATGGTATAGCACTACTTGACTGACCAATCTCTAAATCATTATCACTTCCAATTCTTAATGCACATCTACAAATTCTTAATGCAGTCAGGAATTCAGAACTGCAAGTCTGCATTGTTATTTACGCGAACACTACACATTGAATAGAATTACTTTTACGGATTCTATCGCGTTTAATATTTTTAAATTCCCGACGTTTCGGGTGCTTTACAGTGCCCATGGTTACGGGGGACAACAAAAAGTAAAACATAGTTAATTGAATGGTAAAAATTACATAAAAAATTCAAGAGTTGGAAAACTATATAAACAATAAAAACTGTAACACAAATAACTAGTATGAGTCCCTGCGACTGTTACTGGCCTTGTCACTCACCACATACGAGTCGCACCCGCACGTCCGCCCGGCTTCGTGTCGCTCCGCGTCACTAAACTAACTGCTAAAACGTGCGAAATAATATAAAGGTTCAAAATTTGGATGTGAGTCCCTGGGACTCATGAAGTGAATTAAGGGTTAACGTAACTTTTTTTAGAGGATAGGAAGATAGAATTAATGTGTTAGTAATAATACAGTAATGAAAATACGGTCCACAATTTCAACAAAGGTATCAGCGAAACATAATCAAAAGTAAACTAAAATCAGAAGCAATCTTCTTATTTATCCAAGAGGACGTTCGGATTTTTTTTTAATTCTTGTTCAAAAACTAGCTATTATCCAGCCAAGCTAATTAAACGTCTGTGAAACGTGATGTCATTCGCATTCCAAAATGAGCGGTCGATGTTTTAGTGTAATCTGGGTTGGCATCAAAGCGTACGCAGTTTACGGAACATCGCTGTTGATTTGCCTTTGACTGTGTTCACCAGTTTAAAATTTGTAATTTAAATCACAATTATATCACGCACAATTTTTAATAAATTATTATAATGTCCAACAAAAATGTTACGCTCAAAATTATGGGACTTTGAAACTGACTACTCTGTGTCGCGAAATCACTGTGGGTGACATCGTTGGATTGTTTCTCTAGTTAAAAAAGTCACATAGAAATCAACAAAAAACTTTTATTTGTATGATGTTTAATAAATAAAATAATATAAATAAATTCGGAGACTACTTCCGATGTTGACCTTTTTTTTTACATGGGGAAATACCTACGCATACCCGCTTCGCGGAGGCAAGGACGGGTTATATCTGATTCACCCCATGGTGTTCCACCTTCGCTGCATATTGGGAGGGCCACGGGAACGCTTTCGCACACATCCGAAGTTCCACCAGCGCCAGCTGCCCCATGGCAGCTTAACTACGGGAGAGGAATACTCTTCCCCTTTTGCTTGTCAGGTAAGGCGCACCAGGAACTCAAGGCGGGCCTTCCTCCGCGGCCTCAACTCCACCCCCCAAGCCCGATACGCGGAGGCCATGGGACCAGGAAAAACAAGCAATGGGAAGCACTCGCTCTCTTGACCCTAGCGGCGGATCTAGTCGATGGCTCCACCGCTAACCAAGCTTCGGCTGTGGCGGGTAGGGAAAGCGGCGCCTCGCAATACCGTTACTTCTGTCCCCCTGCAGCCTCACCATCACCGCATCAGCGGTGCGGCCCCGCCAGAGTCGTAGACGATAGGGCGAATGACACTTCGCTATACCAGCACTCCTCTTCCCCGACTCCACCTCGGCTGCGGCGGTAGAGGGAGAGGACATCCCTCACGCCACTCGGATGTGAGGACCAACTCACATCCTATGTGTGCTCGTCAAGCCCACTCGGAGTGGCCACCTGGGGCTGGCCCTTTACCTCGAGCCAGCCATGTAGATTCCTCTTAGTTCACCGCGAGTGACCAAGTCACAGCTAATAAGCCTACGGTACTAAGGGAACCCGTTCGAGAACGGGGGGGTACGATGTCGACCTAGTGAATAGTGGATAGTACCTTTACAATATACTACTTAGGCACTGAAGCGAACACAATAATTTAGGAGGCCAGTACCATCCTTGCTCTTGTCGTTAGAGCAGGGTTTAGACATCATTTAATTGAGTAGATAGTTGTAGGAATAACATCATACAAACAAGGTGTAGTGTTCTGGTAGAAGAATGTTTTGAATATCATAGAACAATTATTGTTTAGGTGCTATGTTTCCACACTGCGCTGCTCCAATACTTTTAGCGGACTTCACACCACACTTTGAAATATTCTTAATCCTCAGACAAGCAGGTTTCTTTACAGTGTTTTCATTCATTGCCGAGCAAGTGGTAAATCAGCACTTAAAATTTCAACTATCAATTTTATTGGTGCCAGTGGAAATTGTACGTGTATTGCTCTTGTACTGAAAAATTAACTATGAGTGATAAAAAAATTAATATGAAACTCCAAAGCAGTTTCATATTAATGTTTTTTTTTCAAAAATATGAAAAACAAATCATTTCGATCGGAAAATGTTAAACTGTTTACCACATAACATTAAAGTATAAAATACAAATTATTTATTATATAGATAGTAGTTGATTTTTATATATAGAGATAAAATACAAATTACATTTTATAATATACTAGCGATACACCCCGGCCTCGCACGGGTGATTTCTGGATCTCAACAACAGCACCACCTACCGGGTCTTATTTTGAATCTAAACCATTCTCGAATCAACTTAATCACACACACAACATTTCATCAAAAACGGTCCAGTCGTTTAGGAGTTCAGTCCCATACACACGGAAAGAAGAATTATGCATACTCGTATAAAGATAATTTTTAGCCATGCTTCAGTTATATAACTGGTAAAGTTGTAACACGAATGGGTCGGCTCGACCGGGGAGGACTAAGCTCTCACAGAATACCAGCGTTAAATAGCAGCTTAACGCTGCTGTGTTTCGTATGGTGAGTGTAGAGAACTGGAGACCCTTTTACTGGAAACGAGGCATTCATCTTATTCCTTAGGGATGACAACGCATCTGCATTTTGATCCTCGAGGATAAATGTAGATGTCTATGAGCCACAGTATCCACTTACTATCAGGTGTACTGTGTGCTCGCTATACTTATTTTACAAAAAAAAAAAACACGAAACAACTTTAAAATTCATTTTGGCCAAGTAGTTTTTTCATTTGCTTTATTCTTATTAAAGTAGTTAACTAAGAGAAGTATCATCCGGAAGTAGTTATTGGTTTTACCTTATCCAATTGATACACCAAAATACCCAATATTAAACTAAACAAACAACTCATTATGCATACGTATTTTCTTATCTAGAAACATTCAGCTATTTTCAATTCCCATTTTGGTATATACAGTTATTTCAGTCCAAGTTTGTTTATTTTGAAGAAATTACCCCTAATAATAAATACTTAATAGGTGAGACTAGTTCTGCTGCCAAGCAGCAGTGCGAGTGCTTTGTTTCGGTCTGAAGGGTATAGAGAGCAAGTATAATTACAAACTGTGAGGCTACGCTTTGCAGGCGGGTTGACAAACACAGTTTATATTTATTTTTAGTTGTTATTAGGAAGATGCTGCCGCCCGTCTCCTGTTTTCTCGCAGACATGTACAGGACGATATAGGTAGTGGATATTCTTACACCGCCACTACACGGAAAATAATTAAGTAACTACATGCTTAATATACTTTCACTGTATAGTTAAATAAAATTTGTATGTTGTTCTACTATATTACAGCTTAGTTAAGCCGCAGCCCGGGAAATCTAATAAAATTTTCTCATAACCGCTTCATTTCAATATTTTGACAATTCGTTTACGAATTGCGCAAGGAAATTTTAAAATCTTTTTGGTGTCTTTATTACTATGTATGATAAATTTTCTATTGACATTAACATTTCGATTATTTAATAGTAGTTAGTTTATATCGCGGGCAGGTAATTTAATGAACAATTTTATGACTGCCAAAAGTCTGAACCAAACTCGGGTTGCTCGCGTAGTAAATTCACGGCGAGCGCTTAGATCCTGATATGTCATCAGTATATTGATAGTATCCCTGCATAGTCCAAAAAAGCATAGTCCTCTCCGTAGCTCGCTGAGGGGGGACCTTGAGATTATTTACTACGAAACAAATATTATTTTGTATAATTTTTAACTTCATTTATTTCTTGTATATTAGAAACATACACATAATAAAACTTAATGCTACTATGAAATGATTCTACGAATTTGAAAGATAAATTTGAGATGCCTTGGCTGTTATTTGTACGTCATGACAAAAGGATAACGTTACATAAGACTTAAAGGAGCACTTTTTAATTTTATTTAATGAATATAGAAACTCTGCACCTGACAATTTAAATATTATGTTACATATTATTACAAATAAAGAAAATATTTTATTTCTGTGGAACTACAGAAACAAACGGAAACTTTGTTGCCGAACATTCTAAATATCCGAAGGTGCTGAACAGTCGATTAAATTGTATGTGTAATAAAGAATTAATTTTTAATTCATTCATTCATCAATAAATAATTAAATAATTCAAATGTGTAATAATTTGTATAATATAATAAATAAATAAAATTTATTAACTCATGGAACGTTAGATATTTTGTTTTCAATATTAATTAAAATTTATATGACGGATATTGTTCACCAGAAGTGTTTTTAAAAACTATGACGTCATCATCGATGACGTCATTATTACGATTTCTAAGTTCACTCATTATTGTTTTTTAATAATAAAACTCACTACACTTATTTGATCTTAACTGGTTTTACTAATCCACAATTAACAATTATTCACAATTAACAATTATTCACAATTAAGAATTATTTACAATTTATAATTCACAAATTCAATTAGTTCTGAACAGTACGACAGCTCGAACAAGAATGATCTCTGCCCAAGCCGCCGCACGCCTTTTAAACCGAACGCAAGTGTGCGCAAGCTATCCCTACTACCTGCGCTTTGAGAATAATTGCCGTCTAAATTGTTATAGTGATAACCCTCATTTAATTATAATAATATTTTGAATTAAAACATTTTAAATTATTTATAACAATAATCAACAAATTTTAAAATATAAACAAATTTTATAAACAATCAAGTTATAGCGTTATTTCTGCCGTTGAAATAACGCTTATTAATTTTAACACAATAATAATTTCTTAAGTAATGCGCCGATACATCGCTTATGCTATGTTGCTGCGCCGATACGGCCATTCTGATTGGTGGTGCGTGCTCAGCACCTACCAATTATTATTATTATTATTATTTTATTATTTTTATTGGGATATTTATAAAGTATTCTCATCTGGTTGGGCTGAATAAATATTTTAAAGGAAATAATAAATAAACATAAATATATATTTAATATACCAACATAAATAAATAAATAATACATAAATAAATAAAACCCAACTAGATGGAAACCCTCGGCAGGGAGACCAAACGGCCGAGGGTTAGGGAAAGGGAGAGAAACCGGCGGACGATGCGGGCGGTATCGAGGAGCACCGCCTTCTGCATTTGAGCTGGAGCGGTCCGTCACGGAGTCCCAGTCGCCTCAGATGACCCGAGAGGCTGACTGGGATTAACCCGTTCGCAGAGACGACTACAGGTATAATTTCGGTCGGCAGTCCACCCCACATGTCGGTCACCTCGTGAGCCAGGTCCAGATATTTTGTTCGCTTATCTGTTTGGCTTTCACGAGGTTCTCGTCATACGGAATGGTGATGTCGACCAAAATATTCTGATTGTGCCCGGTCCATCAGCACAATATCAGGCTTATTCGCAAGAATAGTCCTGTCTGTGATGATGGCCCGGTCCCAGTAGAGCCTGGCGCGGTCATTTTCGAGCACGGCCGGCAAGTACTTGTAATACGGCAATTTCCGGTCCACGAGACCGTATTTGAGCGAGCTCCTGTGTAGAATTCTGGCTACTTGTTGTGCCTGTGCACTAGCAGGAGAAAGCCGAACAACCGGAGATGACATTTTAAGGACTCACCGATGGCGACAAGCTCGACAGATGTCGACGGTGCCATCCTTAGGATGTATCTCCGATAGTTGTTGGTCTTAATAACCTGATCCTGTATCGCACAGACAAAACCCTCGGTTTCCCCAAAGAGGTCACCAAACGTAGCCAGTGGAGGGAGGCACTCAGTTCACGAAAGGCACATGTAGAGCCTTGTAGAACCTCCCGTGGAGCTCCTTCTCCTTCCATACGGTCTCCCGGTCGGAAATGCTCTGTACTGCCGGGTCTTGCCATTGCTCGTTGGCCAAGGATAGAGGGTAAGTCCTTTATAATAGAAATGACGTCCCTATAGAATGGATCATCCGATCTCGTCAGGTAATTACGGAGGCTGCACACTTCGCGATTATGCATGGTAAGCGCGCTTAAAGCCACGCCCACCATGTTTCCGCGGCAAGTACAGCCTCATAATCGACGATCTCGGGTGATGCATCCTATGGGACGTCATAGTAGTGACTTTTCTATCCAGGGCGTTAAGTTCAGTTTGAGTCCACCTAAGTATGCCAAAGGTATATAAGGAGAACAGGCATGACCCAACCGTTATATGTGTGTCTTATTCACACCGGACAAAAGGCTGTTAAGCACTTTGGTCAAGCGTGCATAAAACATATCGCAAACTGACTGCTTCATACCCGCCTCATCGATACCGATGTTCTGGACACCCAGTATCGGTATGTTTCAGCAGAAAGGGTCCTGAGGTTGATGGGCATAGATAAGTCTATGCCCTCAGAGTTAGCAACCCTTCCCTTTCAACATGGAGACCGCACACTTATCCGTCCCCAGCTCCATTCTAATAGAATTACTAAAATCACAAGTGATGTTTAGCAATTCCATAAGATGGGAGCGACTGGAGGCGAATAATTTGAGATCATCCATATAGAAAAGGTGGGTCACTTTTGTACCTCCTTTCCGAAGCTGAAATCCCCTCCCGGAGTCCTCCAGTAAGGTACTGAGAGGGTTCAGGGAGAGGCAAAACCAGATTGGACTCAAACAGTCGCCCTGGAAGATACCCCTTCTTATCCTTATGTGGTTCTCCGCAGCCGTCATCCGCTCGCCTAGATGACAAAGGATCGTACTCTACTGCCCCATACACTGCCCGAGGAAGTCTCGAACTGTACAGTCTTATTTTATATATTATTTTTATTATTATTATTTTTTTTATTCTTACAGCTTTACTGCTGTTTGTTTATTATTTGTGTTTCGACCATACATCACGTCTACACACATTATTCTCGACGTTTCGTAGAATGGAAATGGAGTGATGCTGTGCTCTGGGTGGTCCCGTTCACCGTGGTACACAGGGCTCTAAAGGAATTAGAGTAGGTCGATGCTGTGTTATACACAGTGGCTCTAAAAGAAAACAGAAAATTATTTTGCAATCATTAGAAGTTTTGTTCTTGAGTTAAGTTCTGTTGTTATGATTCTTAAGAAGTGGATGGCCCGGGCTCACTTGCTGCACTAATATCACAAGAATATGGCTCTCTTTGCGCCGATATGGCCCTCTGGTTCCCCGGTTGTGGGGCCCGACGTAGTTGATCATGAGCAACTTTTCGAGGCCGTCCTCTGCCAATTACCTTTTTTAACAAATAACGATCGTTTTCAAGTACTCTGCATATCTCATAGGGTTCACTAAATTTAAGATCTAATGAGGTTTGATTACGTGGATTATTTTTGATAAGTACGTATTCTCCTTTCTGAAAATGACAGATCTTAGCTTTACGTTGATTAAATCGTTGTCTATCTTGTTCCGATGCTTGAGACATTCTATTCTGCACGTGTCTGGAAAGGGAGTCAATATCGATAGTTTGATTATCAATATTTACTAATCCAAGTAATTCCGGTGGAACACAGTGTTTTCTTCTTGAGTAGAGTAAGCGGGCGACACCTGTTACTCGATGAGCAGTACAATTCATGGCCAACTGAAGTTCTTCTAATGCAGTATGCTATGCTTGTTCTGTTTCATAATTTTAATCATTATTAATGCATTCTTAAGCGTTGCTATTATTCGCTCAACTTGACCGTTAGCTCGGCTGATTCCTGGTGATATATCATGGATGTTTATTCCTAGCTGTTGGCAATAAGTCTTGAATTCCCCCAAGAATTCTCTGCCTCCATCCACAATAATTTGAAGTGGTGTTCCAAATAAGTGTATAGTACGTTTTAGTGCAGCCAATGTGCTGTGCGGACTTTTATTGGTAGCATAATAAAATAGCACATACTTTGAGAAAGCATCGATAGTTACTACAACATATTGCTGGTCATCTGTAGTACCGAGCTTGCCAGTGATATCCATATGTATCACTTGAAAGGCTGTAGTTGGCTTTTGGATTGGATGTAGTTGAGCTTGTACAGCGCCCGACGTTCCTTTCGATGTTCTACACACAATACAGTTGTCCACAAACCTGCGCACCAGGGTACTCATTTTATCAAACCAGTAAGATTCTTTGATCTTATGTAGAGTCTTTTCCCATCCAGGGTGTTTAAGCGCTGTATGAAATGAATTTATTATACTCCACTGGAAAGATTTAGGAACTACAACACAGATTTGCTGTCCAAAAATTGGGTCTTTTACGATTCGTTTTAAAACTTCGTTTTCTAGAAGGTAGCCATCTACTGGATTTCCGTTGTTGAAGCTGTCCATCAGAGGACGCAACGTCTCATCTCGGCGTTGTTCCACCTTCAACCAATCCAGGTCTCTTGTCATTATGTTAACCTCACAACTACTTGGATTTCTACTAAAGAAGTCGGCGTGTTGTAGACGATTTCCTTTGCGGTATTCTACTTCAAAATCATAGTTTTGTAAAAACCCCTACCACCGATGAATTCTCGGGAGGAGACCTTTTTTATGTTTAGATGCCTTTAAGGCATTGCAATCGGTTATAATTTTGAATTTCCGTCCATACAGATACTGTCGAAAATGTTTTATTGCACGCACTACCGCCAATGTCTCTAGCTCGTACGAGTGATATCTGCTTTCAGTATCAGTAGTTCTCATGCTCATGAAGGCGACTGCATGTTGACGTTTGTTGATTATCTGTACTAGAACGGCACCGAATCCCAGGCTACTTGCATCCGTGTATAATTCTATTGGTGCTTCTTCTTGAAATATTGTTAACACAGGTGATGATGTCAAACATTGAATTATCTTATTACGTGCTTCTTCGTGTCGATCATTCCACTCCCATTTAGCACCTTGTTTAGTCAACTCATACAAGGGTATCATTATACGGGAAAAGTCGGGGATAAATTTCCGAAAATATCCAGCTAAACCATTGAACTGTCTTACTTTTTTAGCAGTATTCGGTACTGGTGCCTTAACTAGAGCTTCAACTTTCTTTGGACTCGGACGGATTTGACCATTTGAAACAACGTTACCCAAATATTCTATTGAGCGTTTGAAGAAGCTGCACTTATCCGCATTGATAGAAAACCCAGCCTTATGTAATGCTATGAGAATGCGTTCAATGTTTACTAGTCCTTCAGTAAAATCAGCACTTTTGCTCAAGACATCGTCGACGTAAACTTGAGCAGCACTGCCCAGTAACGAAAACAATGCTCTATTAATACACCTTTGGTACACTGCACATGCATTGGATAAACCAAATGGCATAGTAAGGTATTCGTATAACCCATCAGAATGCAGTCTTCTCTATGGAACTCTCCGAAATAGGTATTTGATGGAAACCTGCTGCCATATCTAATGTGGTGAAGTAGAGTCCATTGGCCAGTTGATCGATTTGGTCAGAGACGAGTGGAAGTGGGTAATGGTCCCGCAAGGTATTAGCATTTAACTCGCGGAAGTCTACACAAAGTCGGTCATCTCCATTCTTCTTTTTTACTAAGATAATTGGGCTGGAGTATGGCGATTTGCTCTCACGTATAATGTTGTGCTTCAGTAATTCGTTGATAATGGTACGAACCTTTTCTCTCTCCACTGGACTGAGGCGGTATGGTCTTCGTTCTACATATTTGTCCGGATTCTTTAATCTGATTTCCAACATACCTGTGTTAACTCGGGTTTTAGGGTATCCTCGAATAAATAAGTGTTCATATTTATTAAGGAGTATGCAGGTTGTTTGATTTCTTCAGGGTCGGAAAGATCACGGTCTAGTTTTTCAAATATTGGATTATTTGTGGTGATATGATTGATAAGCCCTTGGTGCACTAATTTTGTTTCGCCAGACGTTACTATAACACTCAAGTTTGTGCCTTGAATCAAATTCATGCCCAACAAAATGTCCGTCGTCATCTCACAGTCATAAAACATAAAACTGAATTTCTACGCTGATATCATCTATGACACATATAGTCAGTAAACTCGTGAGTGATAATACGGGAAATCGTCCAATACCTCTCAAGTAGTTAGCTGTTTGAACTCTTTGTCCAGGCAGAGCTGCGGCTACAGATTCCCGTATAACTGAACATTCTGCACCACTGTCAAACACTGCCCGTAAAGATTTTATTCCTATCCTGATGGTTAAAGGGGCGAGCTTTGCACCTTCGATGTGATTTATATTGATGTCAAAGAACGATCACGCTTAAAGCACTGGTCGTAAGTATGTCTAATTTTGACAAAATGTGCAGGTAGGTTTACTATTACTTTCACCTCTTTTACTATATTGTTCTTGATTCAATGCTGTTGGTTTGAAACGACATTCATCGGCAGAATGATTTTTCCTTTTACAGATGTGACAGAATGACAGAGTGTGAGCATGACTATTGTTTGATAAGCGTGGACGTTTGTTTGGCATCGTCATACTACTATTTGATGGATGAACGCGCTTTAATCGTATTGATGATGCAATAGAAATAAGTTCTGGTACTGTTGTTGCGCGCGCGTTTAATAGTTCAATTCGTAAATGTTCGTCACTAACGCAACCAATTACGGCCTCAACTGCATCTTCATTAGCTAATTTGTCTTTGGTAATTCGTCTCCATAGTACCCATGCTCGCGATAAGAATTCCGCTATATCCTTTGAAGAATCAAAACATGTTCCTGAATCTTAGTATGTCTCGAGAATATCGGTTTTCTGGTTCAAATGTAGTTATAAGATTGTTGCGTAGTTCTTCCAAGTAGATGTAGTTATCATCCAATCATCGACCCACATTTTAGCGCGTCCTTTCAACAAACTACCAACTTTCATGCGTATATCAAAATCATTGAGGTTGTAAGTCTGAATTGCTTTACTAATATGTTGGCACCACTCACGTACTCCAACGTTAGTATCAGGATCAAATGAAGGTAGATAAATATCATTGATTCTCACCTTTGTTTCCGACGGAGTAGTCAGTCGATCCGACATATTTTGCATCATATGCATCATCTGCATAAAGAACTGTGACGGTACATTAATCATTGAACTGTTATCACTCCGATTTTGTTGCATTGTTTCAGTGTTGAGTGACATCGATGGTTGAGCAGAAGTGGAAGAGCGTTGTTCACATCCCACTTCTGATGACGGATATTGTTCACCAGAAGTGTTTTAAAAACTATGACGTCATCATCGATGACGTCATTATTACGATGTCTAAGTTCACTCATTATTGTTTTTTAATAATAAAACTCACTACACTTATTTGATCTTAACTGGTTTTACTAATCCACAATTATTCACGATTAACAATTATTCACAATTAACAATTATTCACAATTAACAATTATTCACATTAAGAATTATTTACAATTTATAATTCACAAATTCAATTAGTTCTGAACAGTACGACCGCTCGAACAAGAATGATCTCTGCCCAAGCCGCCGCCTCTTTAAAACCGAACGCAAGTGTCGCAAGCTATCCCTACTACCTGCGCTTTGAGAATAATTGCCGTCTAAATTGTTATAGTGATAACCCTCATTTAATTATAATAATATTTTGAATTAAAACATTTTAAATTATTTATAACAATAATCAACAAATTTTAAAATATAAACAAATTTTATAAACAATCAAGTTATAGCGTTATTTCTGCCGTTGAAATAACGCTTATTAATTTTAACACAATAATAATTTCTTAAGTAATGCGCCGATACATCGCTTATGCTATGTTGCTGCGCCGATATATACAATATGTACAACAATAAAAATAGGTATATATTATATTCATATTATATTTACATTACACAATTTATAACATAAAATATATACTAGAATAATGAACCTAAAACTAAAAACCTTAAAAAAAATATATTGTAATAACTAAAATATATTATTAAAGAGAGTCCCTTTAGGCAAGGTTCCGAAGATAATGGCAGCGTTCCCCCTTTGAATAGCTAGACTAATTCTTTGTCCGAGGTAGCTGCCAGCTCTTTGGTTTCCTGTGACGTCGACTAACCTTTTTTCTATTTCCTTAAAAAGCTTTACAGCGCTATGACCCCACGGACCAAGGGTCTCGACACCGAATGGGACAAAAACATATTCGGAGCCCAGACCCCTGTATTTGCATGCTTTAGCTTTTTCAGCCGCTTCACAAGCCGCACCAGCTCTGTTGTTGGTTCCATGTAGATGGGAAGGGGCAAGTGTGTCTGAACAGGTTGCATCCCATACCAGCACCCGGCCCATCTTCCATGGAATCAAACTCATACCGTCCGCTCTCTTGCCATCGTCTCTTACAATACCAGACAGCTCAAGTAGACTTGGCACATTGACGGTGGCAAGGGACCGGCGTATGATATCGTTAAGTGCTGCATGTCTCGAGAAGCGGCCTGCACTTTTTTGGCATGATAGTTCGTGATGTCCTAGCTTGTCGACGTCACTGCCACACGGAAATTTATGAAGAACGCAGACCGGAACCCCAAGCCGTAGACAGGTTGCGATTCGGAGTGTGTCAGGCTCAAGAAATGTTCCTGTATTTGACGAAGGGTACGCGTGAAGCCAGTAGCCGACCTCATGCGTACCCACGGCCAAAAGCTTAGCACGCGCCGAACCTGTACTACAGCTCAAAAGATTGTCATAAGTCAATTTGCAGTTTATGTCGTCCTAAATCGTCGTTAATTTGCAGTGTATTTTGACCTGGGCATGCAATTAAGAAAGCGTTTCTAGCTTCTTCCAGGCCAGCAATCTCAAAGTTTGATGGGGATGCCCTTAAAATTTTACTTATGAGATTTACTGAACTATGGGCAGAAGATAGGAAGGCTGGTAAAGAGACACCGGAAATTTTGCGAATCCCTAAACCACCATAACGGATGGGTAGGGATGCTTGGGTCCAAGATTGCTCGTTCAGGTGCATATTAAGAATCGATTCTAAACTAATTTTGATTAAGTTGTCTACTTGTGTCAAGAGATCTGGGTGATTCCAAAAGGAGCAGCAACGGAGCACATACGTAAATTTTGGGACGAAATGACAGAATTTTAAGATGCAAAGTGCATAATGTGGACTAATTTCAACGGTCAGCAGAATTTTGAAATTTAGTAATTGAATTATTAATATATTCAGAAATAGATTCATTAAAAATTGGAGAACCTAAAAGGTAAAGGGAATTACTGTTAACTATTTTAATATTTGGAGCCAAAATATAAAATTTTTGTTTTACGTCATTTAAATTTAAGTTGCAGTTATTTATAAAAAGTTCGCATTTGCTAAAATTAAGCTCCAAACCAATGGCTTCAAATTTATTTTTGATTAAAAAAAGGTCCGAAAACACAGTATCCACATCACCTCTTAGCGTTCCGTCGTTCAAATACCAAACGTTGAATTTAGAATAAAAATTTTTGATTATCGGATTTATAGCCAAACTAAAAATTGCAGGCCCAAGGGGATCACCCTGTTGACAACCTACTTCCGAGGACAGTTCATTAGAACGATATAACAATTTTGTTGGGTCAGCGTAACTGAGAAGAAGATAATTGTATATTTCCGGTATATGTTGTTTCATTTCCGTCAGCAGGGTATCCCTATTTACCGAATTGAATGCATTTTTGACATCAATTTTGAGCAACACGTTAGGATGTCCTGGGGAAGGGCTTGGACGGCTGCCTCACACCCTCCTTTTACACCGAAGCCTAACTGTACGGGTTCAAATTCCGAATTTAATTTTGGTAAAATATGTCGAACAGCAATTTTGGAGGCCAGGCGTCATAGTGTTGATCCAACAGCAATTGGTTTCATCCCTCCATCCTTTTTGGTGAGGGAAATGAGGTTCGCGCCGAAAAAAATGGGAACAATTTCTGGATTGACATTACCGGAATACATAAAGTTGATTAATTTAGTGATCGAATTTACAAGTTGCTCGCCTGCATCACCCACAGAGTGCAATAATTAAGTCTTTCAGATGTTGGGGTGAGATTCCATCCAAACCTGCAGCTGAACCTGGTTTAAAGGATAAAATGGCACCTGTAAAATCTTTGTTATGAATTTAAAGGCATGCTTGCCCTGCTGTTGGTCGGTCGAAAAAATATGGGTTTACTGGAGCTGGAGGATGTTTTGTCCGTAAGGCCTGAAGGGTGTCAGGGGTATCTGGTGATAGCACGTCGTTGGAGAACAAAAGGCAAGCGGCACCTTTGAGATCTCCGTCACAGATTTTGTTTTCGATGAGTTTGTTGCGATTACGAGGGGCATCATATTTGATTAGAGGTGCGGGAGAAGGTGAGGAGCTTACAGCACAGTTATTTTTAATTTTTTGTGTCAAGGATGAATTCAGTTCATCAGTTTTTATTATATGTAGTGTGCTGTATGAAAATAAAAATAGGTTCTGCCAGTCTTGAGTACAATTGCTTATGTAACATTTCTGGATTAATTGTGACAAATGTGTAGCAACGGTTGTTCGAGCTCCTCGAGGGATTCTTTTAACTATCGGTATACTATTTTTCAAATGGCTAAGATATGTGTGGAAAGGAGTTGGATCGTTGGCTACATAAGTAGGCGCACTCGAAATAATGGGATGGATGCATTCACAACAGTTAATTACAATCACAAAAAAGAATAACTTTAAACAAATTTAAAAACACAATAAAGTAACTTAAAAAGTACACTGAAAATATAAAAAAGTCAAAGTCCAAATATGACGGTTGCTTGTTTTGTTAACAAGACGCATGCGTCGTTAAGTAGGTGCGTCACAGGATGGTATTGCAATTGGACGCTGCAGTGGAAGAGATCTAGCGACGCATGTCGTCGCTAGGACAACCGATGGCGGCTTTAACAACCGTGTCTTGAGATTATCACACGCGGATTAGAAGTTTTTAAAGACTGAACAGGCACTGAGCCTGCTTGTCACTTTTGTTTCCAGACAGCAATATATATTTCAGAAATCCTTTGTTGCTAATTGTTTCGTTACATTTGTCATAAGTCACCATCTTGAAATATTTTTATATCTCGTAGTTGATTTGAGATTATAATATCTAAATTCAGATTATAAACCACTGTTATATTATTTATATTTATGTCAATAATAAACGTTTTCCTTGTACACTAAAATTTTACAATTAAAATATATAGTTATATTTATTAAAATATTTAGACAAAATAAATACAGTTGTCACCTGTCACCTTTATTTCTTTCAAAATTTTTTCAAAATAAAAATTAAACGTTCACCATTGACTCGAATGACTGAAGCTTATAGCAGTTACTTCACTGCCCTAGATATATTTGTAACGAATGTTATTTCCCTTAGAAAATCATTTTTTTTATCTGTTGCGTGAAGTCAACACCACGCAATAATTCACATTTGAATGAATTAAATCTATAGCCAGCTTACTTAAAAGAAATACTAACTTTTATCAAAAACACGCAAATTTTTTATTTAATAATTTGTGGCTAACGGTGTTGGTTTCACAATTATTTCATTATGATGTGTATGTATATTATTTATAATATTCTTATTTTGAAACTGTTTGTTGACCCAAATAAATGAAAAAAAAAACTTAAATTATCATATAAAGCTAGCCTCGCGATATAAATAACGACATACGACCACATTGTTGAATTCATTGTTACCAGCAAATTTTTCGGACCGATAAGACAAAGGGACCTTCAAGAAAAGAACATCTCCAATTCCTTTAATATAGCGAAAGTAAGTAGACGGTGTAGAATATTGCGAAAGTAAGTAGACGGCTCATCGCATGTTAAGTGGCCAGTCACTTAACATGCGATGAGCCGTTAAGTGACTGATTAAATGATTAAATCCAAACCCAAGCATACCACTGCAAGACTTCAAGATACTGTAAGCTCATTCTGCGTAGATCGAACCAAAAATTAATATTAAAAAACTGAAGGTAGC
Organism: Parnassius orleans; assembly: GCA_029286625.1. Classification (NCBI taxonomy): domain Eukaryota; kingdom Metazoa; phylum Arthropoda; class Insecta; order Lepidoptera; family Papilionidae; genus Parnassius; species Parnassius orleans. The sequence continues at coordinate 8,586,652 of JAGSMP010000018.1, forward strand.
CGGGCTAACTGTGACATCGGGACGTCAAGCACCCGAAACGTCGGGAATTAAAATAGTAAATTAAACGCGATAAAATCCGTAAAAAATAGCTTTATTCAAGAAAATATTACCAACAAAAGTTGTATCTTCAAACTCAATCCTTATTTAGACAAAAAAGGGATTATACGAGTGGGTGGCCGTATTAACAACTCTAACTTACCTACACATTCGAGATGAAACATCCTGCCATCATCTCTCGAAGTTGACGCTTCACTGGACTACTTATCGAGCAAGCTCACTCTTTAACACTTCACGGAGGCGCTCGATTAGCGTTAGCATATCTAAGGCAACGTTATTGGATTGTTGGCGGAAATCGGGCCGTGAAAGCTAAACTACGTCACTGCGTCCCATGTTATCGTCACAAACAAACAAAAACTCATCAGATTATGGCTGACCTAACTCAACATCGTATAACACCGTCCCGGCCGTTCACACACACCGGAGTAGACTTCACTGGTCACGTGGACGTTAAACTGAACAAGGGAAGAGGTGTTAAAACTTCAAAAGGATACATCGCTATCTTTGTATTTATGGTGACTAAAGCGGTACATATAGAACTTGTAACAGACCTTATCACTGAAACTTTCATCGCCGCCTGTCACAGATTGTGTGCCCGACGTGGCACTCCAAAACATGTCTACTCGGACTGCGCAACTAACTTTATCGGCGCATCTAAGACGTTACATAAAGAATTCGAACAATTCCAACTGCAACTCTCGTCAGATTTTTTTGACCACATTGGACAACTGGAGGTAGAATGGCACTTCTACGCGCCGGCGTGGCCTACTGCAGATGGCCTTGGGAGGCAGCTGTGAAGACAATTAAGTACCACCTACGTCGTGTACTGGGAGATCAGAAACTTACATACGAAGAGTTTCAAGCTTTATTAACACAGATCGAAGCGTGCATGAACTCCAGACCTCTATGTCCACTAACTAAAGATCCTGAAGAATTTCAAAACATCTTAACTCCAGGACACTTCCTAATCGGCAGCTCTGTGATGTCTCTATCGATCTCGGACTACAGTGACGACAGAGACATTAACTTACGTCGGCGATGGCAACTGACTGCAAACATGTTACAACAGTTTTGGAAAAATTGGTCTAATGAATATTTGATTCAACTACAAGGCCGAAGTAAATGGAACGAATCAACTAAGAACATCAAAGAAGGCGATATCGTGCTGGTCAAAGACAACAACTTGCCGCCAGGAAAAGACAACAACTTGCCACCATGGGTCCTGTACTTGAAACTCATCCCGGTTCTGACGGTTACGTAAGAGTAACTACTTTAAAAACATCAACTGGTATCATCAAGCGTCCCATCGTAAAACTTTCAGCACTCCCATCGGAAACTGAAACAAATTCCAAACCACCAATATGCAATCAACAAGATGAAAAGCCCCAAAAAGATGAAATCAAACATCAACAATCAACGAAGACAAAGAAAACTAAGACAAAAACATCCTCAGCTATAATGGTAATCCTATTAATAATGTTTATTTGCATATCTGGATCACATGGTGAAGTAGCGCCAAGTGCTTACATTACAAAACTTAAACCCGACCGGCCGATATATTACGACACCGTTGGCAAATTGCAAATGATTCACGACGGGTGGACATTGCTTATGTACTACATCATAACTAATTATTGGAATAGAGTAGATCGGGTCAAACATACCTTCATGCCTTGAACGACCTGTGTGTAAAACTGAGCAGAGATACTGCAAAACTACTTAATAGAGCAATTACTTAGAGCAATTAAACCTACAATCTGAATATGTTGCAGTTAACTTTCAAAAGAACACCTTGTTATGTCATAGATACTATTTACTTTATATTATAAGTCCTGTATACTTTATATTGTTTATTTACTAAATTACTTTCTTAGAAGCCAAACTAATGTTATGTCATAGGATACTATTTACTTTATATTATAAGTCCTGTATACTTTATATTGTTTATTTACTTAAAAGCTAAATTACTTTCTTAGAAGCCAAACTAATGTTATGTCATAGGATACTATTTACTTTATGTTATAAGACCTGTATACTTTATAAATCATATTGTTTACTTCCTTAGAAGCCACACTAATTCGATTGTAATATTATATGCTAATGTTTATAGTTTAATATAAGTTAACCATAACACCAAGAACAATGTTGTTCCCTCATGTTTACCCCCACCTCCTAGCTTCCTACACTATTTAAACCAAATCTTTCGATCCCTCAATATAATTCCATTTCCAAGTTCTCTGTATCAACTACTATATTTTAAATTAGTTTAAAAGTATTAAATAAATATATTTTTAAAGAGTTTTTGTCTCTGCCACATAACAACCTATATATCTATGACAGAAACTGACATGAAGCTATGCACTCAACTGAAACAAGATAGTTTTCTCTGTCACAAAAACTTACCGGTGTTGAACTTACATAACAACAATGCTCCGTGTGAAGCTAAGTTATTGAGTCACAGTCCGGGGACCTGCTGTGACTTCAAGCCGGCATCATGCAATGACTCGTGGATCGCATTACACACGCCGAACATCTGGCTGGCCGTTTGCATATTTTAACAGAACATTTTTAAAGAATTTCTGTTAAAATATGCAAAAATTTGATATTTCTGTTAAAATATATAATTTTTACAGAATTTAATTATTATAAAATCTGACAACGGGTATCGGGAAGAGTGACGTTTGGAAGTAAAGTTGCCAGTAAAATATATAGCGTATAATGTACGGAAGTGTATTTTTTATTAAAATCTTTCGGTAATAATTTTGTGATAAGTTAACGCAACAAAAATCCTATATTAACTGCCCTCATGCTATTGTTGATAGCTCATGCTATTTTATGTGAAGATTCTTTACAGTTTTTACAGATACCTCACAGTTTTTACTATTTACTATAAATGAAAATTTCTAATTTCAACTGAGTAACCTAATAACAATGTTGCAGTACCATCAATAAAATTAGACAAACAACAGTGGAAGTGATACGTAGAGATAAAGCCATGGTGTTATAAAGTAAAATGCTGGCAATTAAATCACCTACGGAAAAATATGAAATAAACATTATTAATACTTGAACTTTTTATTAAATTATTTTTTCCTATTCTATTTTTATTAGGTGCGAGTAATCATAACTAAGTCTGGTTTCTACGGCACTTACTGCCCCTTAGCAGAGAAAAAAGCTCTCGGCGTTTTCACTTCAAGATAGCCACCTAATTATCAAGTAATTCTAAACCTTTTAAAATTACCTTACTTTGAAAAGTTGCTGCAAAGTATAAGGTTCTTAAAAGGCACTTTTAAAAATGTCAGGCGGGTTAAACTAGTACAATTTAAATGATCAATTATTTTAATATTAAATATGATTCATTGCTTGATGATAAAGACTGCATTGATTTTGAGACTGATGAGACCTTGTAGCGTTTATTCGAATTCAGTCACATATATTCGTAGATAGCTACAGGGATACTATTGTAATAAAATTTACAGCTTCACTCAGGAATACAACTCAGCAATCGACGGTTTTTTTAGCCTACTTTAGACGAAGAAGGATACATGTGCATCTACAGATTATTTATAATAATACTGGCCGCCACCTTCTATGCTCTTCAAACTGGTATTAAAACAGTGGATACACTTTTTTTTCTGTGCCAGAAATGGGTAAATAAGTTGTACACCCGAAGAAATGTCTAACTAGTCAGTTTTTAAGTTTTATTTTTTATCATTGAGTTTATTCCACTATACAATAAAGTTGAAGTGACAATGAGGCAGCCAACATAGATTCGAGTTTCGCAGATGTCGTAAGTTATGAGTGCATGATAAATGACGTGTTAAGGATAAGTACAGACTTTTAAAAGTTAAAACCCGTTAATCATAAGTGAGCTCATACGTGAACTGCATGCTCATGACTCATGGATCCAACGGTCTGAAGAATAAGAAGAAGAAGATTCGTCACGAAGGTAACAACAGCTCAGTACTATGAATTTCAAAGTTTCAAATAACTTTTTGCACCCATTATTAAATTAAAACTGTGAGATCTTTTTCTCTAACATTCATCAATCAATTTTGTCACGGACTTACAAAATCATTTAATATAATGGCGTGAAATTCTACATCGACAGTAAAATGGTGACAGCTTTATCTACTGAGTCCAATCAATTTATCTAATAATATAATTCATGAGCTCTCCTATTCAGATTTTAAAATTAATAAATTTGACAGTAGTTCATTTTAGCACCTTATTAATTGAACTGAGTTTCGTTTTTTTCCACTTTTAACTGAAAGTAATCAACTCCAGAAATAATTAACAATTGTTTGACTCTAATAATTTTTCTATTATGAAAAGCAGAATAAAACCGAATCTTAACGTCGTTTTGTAACGTCCAGGGAATAACCGCTCTCTTTAAATTTTGTAGTACCAGAGTAAAGAGCTCCATTCCTAACGACAACAATGAAATTTCATTGACTTCAAAGAAACAGGAGGAATATTTGATGCGTAATTTTTTAATGTATTTTCACTGATTTCTCGGAAAAGAGTTTTTTTTAATATAATAACGATGACAAACGAGCACGCAGTCCACCTGATGGTAAGTGGATACTGCGGCCCATAGACATATACATCTATCCTCGATTTAGAATCAAAATGCAGATGCGTTATCACCCCTGAGGACTAAGATCGAATGTCTCGTATCCAGTAAAAAGGGTCTCCGGTTCTCTAAACTCAACATACGAAACACAGCTGCATGAAGCTACACCAGCGTAAAATAGCACGCTAGTTTTCTGTAAGAGCATGGTCCTTCCCCGGTCAAGCCGACCTGTTCATGTTACAATCATAATATAATATACTAATATATAATATAATATAACACGTGTAAGTGTAGTGAGTGAACAATTTATATGACTCCACTGTTATTAAACAGGCAATACCGGGTCATTACTCTTATTTTGAAGAAGTTTTTTAGTCTATAGATTGTGTTCAAGCAATCTTAGTATCAACATGTTGGCTAAAGCCATCATTAATGTCCAGCTTGTATCCTTTAAATAACTTTGTTCTTGTGCGTAATGACCGGACTGACAAAGGAGAATTGGAGGTGTCTATGAGAGCAAATATTCCTTATAAAATAATTTTAGCTTCACCATCTCCTTATTCTGCCTCATTGGAGTTTCTGTTTCTGGAAATCGATATCAAAGATGTAAGGGCAATTCTTGGGGTAGTATACTGTCCACCTGCTATTAACTTTTTCGCTTTTGACGCTCTCTCTACCATTTCATCTGAGTACACACTGCATAATAATGGGTGATTTCAATACTGATTTGTTGAGAAATTCTTCTCGTTCTAAAATTTTGGTCAGTCATAGAGTTAGTCGATCTCCATTTCTCCTTAGAGGCAACTCATCACAACTTTGACACTGATGACTCATGGATTGATCATATTATCACGGCTTCTCCTGATTATGTTAATAAGCACGGACAACTATCGGCTCCTGCTTTTCACATGACCTTACTTATATATCATATAAGCTTGTTTCTCCTAAGCACAATCCCGCAGTACTATATATTCGTAATTTCGCTGAAATGGATTCTGATAAACTAAAAGTGACACATATCGTATGGACTTAACCTGTTTTTAAATCAACTTCTATTGATGATAAAGTCTCCATACTTAATAATATAGTTCTTAGTCTGTATAACAATCATGCTCCTAAACATCAAAGAGTAAAGTCCACCAGCCCGTGGATGACTAGGGCCGTAAAGGTGGCAATGACCAGGCGAGATCGAGCATTTGTGAAATTTAAAAGCATCGTACTCAGAGAGCTGGGATTGCTACAAAATGCTAAGAAACAGATGCAATCAGATGGTACGAAATGCTAAAAGCCTTATATCCAAAGTAATATTACAAATTCTTCGACCACCGATGTGTGAAATTTCTTAAAACACTAGGTATTAATAAGGCCGTTACATCTGATCATGGTCCATCAATCATTCTGGATGAAATAAATCATCATTTTATCTCTACTTCTCCTTATCCACAGTTTGTTCTACAACAATAGTTTCCATTCAATCCATGCCTTCTCCTCCTATTCCTTTTTTTCACTTTTTACCTGTGACTGTGGATGAGATCCAGAAATCAGTATTAGCTATTAAATCCAAGGCTGTGGGTTGCGATGAGGTTAGTAAGGTTATGATATCCATGATCCTTGAGTGCCTTTTACCTGCAATCACACATATCGTAAACTATTCCCTTGACTCAGTCCAATATACTACTCAGTGGAAAAAAGCATTTGTGCGACCACTTCCTAAAATACCTAATCCCTCATTACCTACCCATTTTCGACCAATTTCAATTTTGACATACCTATCTAAAGTTCTGGAAGCCTGTGTTCACAAGCAAATCTCTATGTTCATAACCAAACACAACCTGCTGAATAAATATCAGTCAGGCTTTCGCGCAGGTCACAGTACTACCACTGCCTTGATAAAAGTCACAGATGACAATCGAATGAGAATGGATGAGCAGAAGCTTACAGTGGTAGTGCTTATTGATTTTTCAAATTCTTTTAACATAGTCGACCACGATATCCTTATAGCCTTCCTAGCTAATCTTAGATTCTCAATCCCAGCTTTGGAATGGTTTTCATCCTATCTTTGCGGCTGCCAGCAATCAGTTCGATTAGGAGAAGAGTCCTCAACATGGGCTGACATTGAAACAGGCGTGCCGCAAGGCGGAATACTTTCTCCTATAATTTTTTCTCTATTTATAAATTCTATCACTTCAGTTCTCAACTGTTCGTACCATCTGTATGCAGATGATCTTTAGCTCTATGTGAAATCTAGTGTTAATGATATTAAAGATAATATTAACAAAATAAACCACAACCTTGATGCCATAAGAGATTGGTCGTACAGACATGGTGTTTCGGTTAACCCTTCCAAATGTAAAGTAATGGTTATAGATAGTAGCAGAATATTAGCCAAAATTAATAACGATGATCTTTCCCCGTATTTTACAATGGAACGTTGCTGCCATTTTGTAAATCTGTAAAAAATCTTGGCTTACATATGGACCATACCTTACGCTGGGGAGTTCAAGTTGCTGAAATAAGCCGTAAAGTTACTGCCTTACCTCTTCTTTGCCGTCTCAAAACTTTCTGCCTTTTAAAACTAAACTTCTACTTATCCAGACTTTGATATTACCCATTATTGATTATGCGGATGTGTGTTACCCAGATCTATCTCAATATCTTCTCGATAAGTTGGAGCACCTTCTTAACAGTTGCATTAGGTTCATTTTCGGCTTACGTAAGTATGACCATGTTTCCCAGTACCGTTCTACGTAAGCTTAAATGGCTTTCTATTCGTCAAAGGCGTAACTCCCGAATTTTACAAGTACTATATTCAATTTTAAATGACCCAAATTCTCCTTCTTATCTTAAGGATAACTTTCAGTACCAATATTCTACTCATGACAGAGTTCCCCGTCCCCAAAATAGTCTTAAAATTCGTATTCCACCACATAAGAGTGGTTTCTTTAATTCCTCTTTTACTGTGCAGTCCATACAGCTCTGGAATGCCCTGCCTGTTCATTGAAAGAAAAACCAGTAACAAACATTATTTTAAAAGACTAGTTCGAGAATTCTTTAACAGGAATAATACCACCTGATTTATCCGACTTTTTTTTTTCTCTCTCTTTCGCTTTGTAATTGATATTTTGTATATGTATTTTAATATGTATCATGTTATTTTATTTTTGTATTATATTATTTTATATTTATTTAAAGATTTTGTATATATAAGTATCCGTTTATATATTTACTATTCATTATTTCTTTATTACAAAGTAGATATTAAGTTTGTATATTTTAAAAATATCCCTTTATATTCCTTATTATAAGGTAGATGTAAAAAAGATTAAATAAATAAATAAATACCTCATGGGTACCAATTAAAAATGAAAAAATAGAAAAAAAAATAGAGTATGAAGTTTTTATTGTAACCATTTATATGATATTCTAGTTGTTTTGCTTATAATGTTGCTTAATCCTAATAGGTAGAAAATTTAGCTTTAAACCGGCTTCATAAAGTAAATAGAATAAAATATATTTTCATATTATATTGCTTCTAAAATAGCAGCTTAAGACTGCTGTGTTTCGTATGGTTAATGTTGAGAACCTGAGACCCTTCTTACTGAAAACGAGCCATTCCATCTCAGTCCTCAGGTGTGACAACGCATCTCATTTTGATTCTTAATAAAAGATAAATGTTAATGTCTATAGGCCACAGCATCCACTTACCATCGTGTGGCCATGTGCTCGTTTGTCACCATATTCTATAAAAAGAAAAACCTAAGGATGTATATTAAAAAGTAATACTACAATTTATATTAGTCCCATGACTGGGCACAGACCTTCTTTCACTACTGAGAGGGTTATAGATTTTCATCATGTATAGACTTGGTCGCTGTGTTGCTCCTGTGCCTATTGGCGAGCTTCAGACGTCAAAATAAAGTTTTACAGGCGAGCATGCAGTAAATCGACACTTAAATCATAATCATGATCGTAAACGCTCACACCTGTCACCCAGAGAGGTAGACAGAGACTACGGACATCCATTAGGCACGATCCTGACCTGTCGCCTTCTTTACATATATTTATTATAATTTATTTATTATAATAATTAGTAGTATATATTATAATTTCAAAAAGATGGCGAAGGCAGATAAAGACAGAAATCGCAAACCTTTTATGTCCCAAAATTTACCCGCGACTAGTAGCGTCGCTTGTGGTTTTTTTTTCTTAAAGGCTTAAAGGCTTATTAAAGTCATTCAGCGAGGAAACGCAGTCATCTTTCTTGGCAATCGCAAGGAGTAGGATTCAATGATATATATTTTTTAATAATTATTATGAATAAAGTACATTATTATGCTCTGTTAATAATTGCTAGGACTCTATTATATTATATAACACTTAGTAAGATTTTTGAAAAAATTATTCTTGATCAAATGTTAATTTTTTTTAATATAAATAATTTACTTCGTAAAAATCAAATTGGTTTCACAAGGGGTCGCTCGACAACTGATGCCGGTGTTGAGCTGATTAAATATATCTTTAATGCATGGGATAATTCACAGGATGATTTGGGTATATTCTGTGACCTACCCAAGGCCTTCGATTGTGTACACCATGAAACATTAATCAGGAAACTTCAACACTACCGTAGTAAGAAGTGATGCTCTTAAATTAAATATATCATATTTAAGTAACAGAACGCAAAAAGTTGTCATTAATAGTATGAGTTATTCCGGGTCGATTGTACAAATGGGCGTGTATCAAGGCTCAATTCTCGGCTTTTTCTGTTTCTTGTATACAATAATGACTTACCTTACATAGTAGCCCCTCATGTGTCCGACCATTTTATGTTTTTACGCTTCAAGTTTCAGGGGCCGTTCGGGAGGTCGCGCGATACCGGTAGGCGCTAATGTAATCAATAACATCTTTCAATTTTGTATGCCAACTATATATAAAACTTATACGCATGAATTTGTAATGAATTAAGATATTTAATTCTACTTTATAAATATTAAATTCTATTTTTATAATTTTATCTATCTCATTTCAAAATAGCGTGACGTAATTTTGCCGGTTTCTTGTACATAAAGTGTAAGGATTATGAAATTAAGCCATTATATAAAAAGGTATTTGTTTCACGGAATTTAAAAAATAAGAGGAAGTAGCTAAACGCTTAATTTGTAGCGAAACCACTGTCGCCAAACTCACACATACGCAAGAAAGAAAAAAATTGCTACGTGACGCTAGATGTCGCTATAATAAATTCGCGCTATTAGAGACACAATGATAATAGATATAATGTTGACATTGCCCTAGCCATGCCCTAACTAACCTGTACTGCTACGTGAATGATGTTAGTGATGTAGTTACTCTGCCTGATCGTGATCTGGCTTATATCGATATTCAGTTTATCATTATTATCATGTATATGAATTGACTGAAGAAACTAAATTGAAAAAAAACGATATATGATAAAATGAGTAAAATAGCAAAATTTAATGGAAATTGCCTTGATGTACCACGTATATCCCTGTAATTCATATAGCCGGCATATAATTAATTGTCTTTAATGGAAATTTATTTACAGTAAGCTAAATTATCATTTTTAAATGGAAACAAGGAGAATAATAAAAAACAATAATTTAGCAATTGTTTATTGTCATTGAAATAAATAATTATTAAAAATATTTGTTCAAAAATTATCGTTTTCACACTTTAATATTAAATTTTAGACGATAATGAATTCGGATACTAATTTGAATCACGATCTATGAATCACTTAGTTCTGCAGCATATGCTGTAAAAAAGATTAGAAATCTTACCACTGTTGAAACAGCTAGACTAGTTTACTTTAGCTATTTCCATAGCATAATGTGGTATGGTATTTTGCTATGGGGACACGCGTCTGACACTGAAATTATATTTGTTTTACAGAAGAGAGCCATAAGAGCAATTTATGATTTAAAGCTTAAAGTTTAAGGAAATAAATATATTAGCTTTGGCCTCTCAATACATTTACTTTTATTTTTGTTAATGCACATATACAAAAATAAAAGTAGTTTTACAAAAATAAGTGATATTCATTCTGTAAATACTAGGAACAGACACACGCTAGTGGTACCAGTTACTCGACTCCACCGAGTCAATAATTCATTTTTGGGGCGATGTATACGCTTTTACAACAAAATCCCAAAAAATATACAAAATTTGACCTGCTCAAAGTTCAAAAACTTTATTAAACTAAGTTTGTATAAAAAGGTTTATTATAATATTAAGGCATTTATGGATGATAATAACACCTGGGAATCAGGTGATCACTACCAAGCTATTTCTAATTTGTTTTGTGTTGTCAATTGTGTAACATACAAGATTGTAGGCTGTTATTTTAAAAAAAAGTCCCGCTGGGTTTCTTGCTGGTTCTTCCTAGGACAGAGGTTTTTTTTTCGAACTAGTGGTAATTAAACAAAAGAGTGACTTTCAATAAGTATTATTTATAATCTATATTGAATAAAAAAAAATCTGTTTCTGTTTCTGTTTCCGTTTCTGTTTCTATTTCAGCAAAAAGGTTTGAGTGAAAATAATAGAATAAAAATTTGTATTTTTGTGTAGTACGGAGAGTGTACTAAACGGCTACTTGGCGCAGTGGCTTAGCAATGAGTTACGGCGCTGGGAGCCTCGGATTTGACCCGCAGGCAGCAGGTATTTGTATTGCCTAAAAGTAACTGTTGCGGGTCTGGTTGTTTGTTCTTGTGCAATTTATGTATGTAAACTGCCGCATTAAAAGAACAGTAGTGCACTCACTGTTGTGTTATGGTTTGAAAAATAAAGACAGATAGTGTAATTCAAAATATACAAATTTATCACACGTCTAGAGGAAGGTAATTTGTCATACCAAAACTATAATTTTCACCAAATAAAATAACTACACTCAGAAGATAATATCAGTCCTTTTTCATCAATACAATAAATAAATATTTCGTTGGTCTAGAGTTGCGTCTATAAACTATTAGGTTTTCTGTTAAGAAATACTCCGTAACAGAGTTAAGAAGTTGGCGGGGTTTCACTCTCGTGCCTCGGAAAGCTCGTAAAGCTTCGGATTGTCGTTCCATCGGATTATGAGAGTAAGGAAATAGTGAGTGCACCTGTGTTTGCGTACACACTTGTGCTCTATTATTATGTCCTGCACAGATGGCTAGTCTCCGGTGAGTGGTCTTCGTAGAGTGTTTAACATGGTTGTACAGCATAAATGGGTCGGCTCGACCAGGGTAAGACCATGCTCTCACAGAATACCATCGTAAAATAGCAGATAAATGCTGCTATGTATCGTATGGTGAGTGTAGAGTACTGAAGACCCATTTTACTGGAAACAAGGCATTCGATCTCAGTCCTCCGAGTTGAAAACGCATCTGCATTTTTATTCTTAATTGAATATAAATGTATGTGTGGTTGATGTCTATTGACCACAATATACACTTACCATCAGGTGGACATTGTGCTCGTTTTTCACTCGTTATTCTATGTAAAAAAATCTAAATATAGTTTTTTCTATAAAAAAAGACTGGCTGCCATAAATGATTGATTGAGTGCTCAGAGGCATAGTACGGGCTAGCTTCAGCCGCCAAATTTTACCATCGCAATCCATGACAAAATTCACTATCCATTCACTCTATCCGGATGCTTGGCAATCCACCATTGTGCAATTAACTGGAAGAAGCAACAAGTTTGTACGATTTTCAAGAAGATTTACCACAATAAGAAGAAGTCGTGGCACGGACAGGCTTAGTAGCTGTGACTTGAGGCTTCTTTGTTTAAATTTAGCTGTATGTGTCCATGGACTATTGTGAAAACTTACCATCAGGTGGATTATAAGTTCGTTTGTCGCCTTACTTTCTTTAAAAAAAAGTCATTTCCAAAATTTTTGTATTAAGCCGTGGTACCGTATAACATCGTAGCCCTTATTAAATTTTAGCAAATCAATTGAGATCTCCGCAGGTAACAATGATATTGTTAATTGCAAATTTGAGTGCAAAACTGTTAAAGCCGGCAAGTATGCGATATAAAATAATACGACATGCAAATTACGACAATATGCATTAGAGCAGCGTGGCGTTCTTTTTCCTGCTCCAAAACCATCTCCAAAGTTGGAGAATACCTGTTCCTAGCTATAGAATCCATATAAGATGTTACTTTATATCTTTAACTTTACTGTATCAACCTCTATTAGTTCAAATGATCCACGGAATATCCACGGACCGCAGATTACATTATCAATTTAAAACGAAATTATAGTGTCTGCCATTTTCGAAACTATTTGTTTACACCGATTATTTAGTTTAGAGTATGCCGAAATTATAAAGGGTTTTAGTGTATGTGACGGTTAACAATTCAACTGTATTTTTAAAATAAAAGCTTTTAAAATTAAGACGGTACATCCAAGATTAGTTGCTGAGTATAATATCCAGAACGGCGACGGAGAGGTGCGAGGTAAATACAACTCAGAGACCTGCAAGATCGAGCTTACTCCTTTTAAACTGCCGGCAACACACCTGCAATTTCTGGTGTTGCAGTTGTTGATAGGCGGCGGTCGTCACTAAACATCAGGTGAGGCACATTCTCGTTTTCCGCCTCTTCTATTAAAAGCCTGTTATTGCGTTCGTCAATCCGCCTGTCGACCCGAAGGTTATATATAGGGCATCGTGCAATCAATTACTTCTCGTGTACAAAAAAATTGTGGCGATTCTTTTGGGAGGCCATTATGGTGATGATGATACAAAAATTAATAGATTTTCTTTTATTTCTATTCTTGTATATAATTATCATGTTGACTAAGGAGCCTTATGAATAAGAAGATTATTATAACCTACCTTAGCTGCCTTGTCAGTAACTTTGTACGGAGTATTGCATTTGCAACATGACTGACGGCAGTATTAAGTACCCGCGCGTTGTACGATAGCAGTGTCTATCAGCTGGTTCGTGACATTTTAATCTAAATGTATAGTTAAACTTTACGTAATTTGACAATTTTGGTATATAATATAGTGCTCATTATAAAGAAGTGATAAGTGTTTGGATCGTCGAAATCGGTGCAGGGTTCGTGAGTAATAGCATTTTCTATTTACAAAACATCGGTTAAATCAAAAACTCCCTGACCTAGGGCAACCCGCGATCGCCCCACATCTACGTCACACCACATTCAATTGCATGTAAGCGCCTGTTAAATAAACTATAGCAAGTCACTGTATTAACTTTTGCTAACTTTACCACACCTGTTACGCAAAATGAGTACAAAACTTTAAGAACCAAAAATGGCGCGTGCTCTGAAGAACTTAACACGCAAGAGCAGCTTAAATGTATTACATGCAGTCTTAAATACCATTACGATTGTATAAACACCAGCAGTAAAAATATAAAGAACTTTCTGCTGATTTTAAAAATAATTGGGTTTGCCCGACTTGCCGAGCAAAGCAACCAAAATGTGATAATTCTGACACGCCTGTTCGCAGCTCTGGAATATTACCTCAAGACACGAGCAGTAACATCACATTAAGACGCACACAACCTACGCACTTAACTCAAAGTCAGGAATCTCTCACTCTTGAGAGTATAAAGCACATAATTCATGATGAGATGAATGCATTTGTAAACAAAATTGAAAGCAATATCAGCAAAATTATAGAAAATAAAATGAAGGGACTAACCATGGAAATCACTGATCTAAAGGAATCTGTTCTTTTCATTACTAACCAATACGAAGATTTAAAAAAGGATATGCAAGTAAAATTTAAAGATGTAAAACAACTAAAATTAGAAAATGATTGCCTTAAATCAACAGTAAAAGACCTCAAAAGTCGCTTAGCATAATGGAGCAGCATTCAAGAATGAGCAACCTAGAGATACAATGTGTTCCGGAACATAAGGCAGAAAATATACCTAATATTATTACACAAATAGGAAGATTACTGGCACTAAAATATCCGATGCTGAAATCCATAAATGTACAAGAATCGCCAAGATTAATCCAGAAAATGCACGACCGCGGTCTATTATTGTGAAGTTTGCTTGTCCAAGGATTCGTGATACATTCTTGGCCGGAGTAATAAATTTCAATAAAAGAAACACCAATGAAAAACTAAATACAAGCCACATTGGGATAGGTGGCGACAAAAACCTATATTTGTTGTCGAGCATTTGACCCCGAGCTGAAAAAATTCACGCACTTGCCAGAGCGACAGCAAAGAAATTAAAATATAAATTTGTCTGGATTAAAATGGTCGTGTCTTTTTAAGAAAAACCGATAATTCTGAGCATATTGTCGTGCGTAACATCGAGCAGCTCGAAGATCTACAATAATAAAGTACTTATTTGTCTAGTCTCTTATCTAAAATCTGTTAGAATACGATACACTAAATATATATTACCAAAATGTAAGAGGATTCGTAGTAAGGCGCGTGATGTAAAACTAAACATACTATGTAATGATTTCGACATCTTAATTTTTACAGAAACTTGCTTAATGACGGCGTGTTCGATAGTGAGTTTATTGATGATCGCTATACGGTATACAGGAGAGACAGGGCAGCAATTAGACTCAAAAAGAATCAAAAATGGGGGGGGTGTAATGATAGCCGTTAAAAATACCTTAAATTCAAGCCGTTGTCTGCATTGGGAGAGTAACTGCGAAGATTTGTGGATTACGGTTGATGTAATTGTAGATGGTAAGCCAAGTAACGTTGCAATCTGTGTAGTATACTTGCCACCTCCGATGAATAGCAATGTGCTAAGTGAATTCTTAGAAAATGCGTCCAAAGCTATTAATACAAATGAATACGTCATGCTTACGGGTGATTTTAATATTAGTAGTATTTCTTGGTCGAAAGTACCGGAATTAAATTGTCTACACCCCTTTAGTAGTTCTAACTTAGCGTCTAGTTTTGTTGATTTTATCGAGGAACACAATTTAAAACAATTCAATTCAATATTTAACGCAAATGGCAGGTTGCTTGATTTGGTTCTTTCAAATCATTCTCATGTGACAGTTAGTCAAAACTTCAATCCAATCAGCATAATTGATAATCATCATCCGTCACTTAACCTAAAGCTAGATTTCTTGAAGATTAATACGATCAATGCAACTCAATGAAAGGTACAACTTTAGAGCAGATTATGAGGCCATTAATAATGAATTAGATGGTACAAATTGGTCAGAACTTTTACTAAATTGTGATTCAGTTAACTCAATGCTTAATGAATTTTATCATAAATTAAAATCAATAATTGAAAACATGTGCCAAAGACTGCCTAAAAGTACAAAGTTTTATGGTATAGTAATAAATTAATTTATATGTTAAAAATTAAAAATAAATATCGATTAAAAAGTAAAATTTACAATAACCCTCTAGACATACTCAAATTTAAATCACTAAGGATTAGCTGTACTAAATTAATTAAAGCAAGTTATAATAATTATATCGAATGCGTGGAAAGTAACCTACAAAAAAATCCTAAATATTTTTGGACACACTTAAAAAACGTAAAAAAACCATCAAACACGTACCCAGCCAGAATGGTACTTAACAATAAAGTTGCTACTGATGGCCCATCAGTGTGCAATCTCTTTGCTGAATCATTTGCTTCCGTATACGAGAGGAGAGACCTATCCTGCAGGAACATTCCCCTACAAACATTTACCGTAAACAATCTCTGCTTAATAAACATCAATGTTAAGGAAGTAATAAAAAATAAAAGACTTGACGCAAATAAAGGTGCTGGACCCACGATCTTCCTCCATTGTTTATTAAGAAGTGTGCTAAATCGTTGTCTCTGCCTATCTGTTATATCTTTAATAGATCCCTCAGTACCGGGTCTTCCCAGATATATGGAAAGTTGCAAGAATAGTGCCTGTGTACAAAAGGGAATCGAGATAATATTGCCAACTACAGACCCATATCAATATTATCAGTTATCTCTAAGATCTTTGAGTCCTTGCTTTCGCCTATATTGTCACGCCATGTACGCCACGCTATCTCAGACACCCAACACGGATTTATGACATCTCGATCTACTGTCACAAACCTTTCATGTTTTTTGAATTTTATAACACCCTACGTCGACTCACGTCTTCAAGTAGATGCTATCTACACCGATTTCTCCAAAGCCTTCGACAGGGTGAATCACCAGTTGTTAATAGCGAAACTATCATCTTTCGGAATCGGAGGGCCATTACTTTCGTGGTTTGCTTCATATTTAAAAGACAGATCTTCATACGTAGTGATCAGAGGCTACTTTTCTCAGAAATATGGGTGCACCTCGGGAGTACCACAGGGATCCGTGTTAGGGCCCATATTATTTAATATTTTCGTAAATGATGTAACTAATTGTGTACATAATTCAAAATGTTTCATCTTTGCCGACGATCTGAAACTCGCAAAAGCAATTCTTAACGATCATGATGCACAATCTCTACAAGAAGATGTCGATAGAATTGCTCGTTGGAGCGAGTTAAATGGCATGGATCTCAACGTTTCAAAATGTTCTATATCAACTTTACGCGTAAGCATACTGCATTGGAAACACAATACACGTTGAACAATAATCCACTTCAGAAGCTTGAATTCATCCGAGACTTAGGAATTACAATTGATGCTAAATTAAGATTTAATATTCACATTGAAAATATTTGTAAATCAGCACGCAAAATGCTAGGTTTTTATACAGGAATTCAAAATGTTTTAAAATTTCAAAACAAAAAACTTTACACTTCCTTAATTCGAAGTAAATTAGAGTACGGCACAATCATATGGAGCCCTAATTATCAAATACACAAAGATCGTATAGAGAGCATTCAAAGACGATTCACTCAATATTGTTCTAGTGGTAATCATATGGAATCCTATTCCACTCGTCTCTTAAAACTAAAGTTAAACTCACTATCGGACAGACGTAAACTACATGATTTAGTTTTTTTGTACAAGCTTATAAATGGGTCTATAGATTCTGCAGAATTACTATCACAAATATTGCTCAAAGTTCCCTGCCGTATACCGCGTTTTTCGATTCCCTTACTCAAACACAAACTGTATAAAACTAATCTTGGTCATCACTCTCTTATACCGAGAATAAGCAGATTGTATAACGAATGTGTCCTTAAAGATAAGACTATTGACTTATTTAGCGATAGTATAAAATCTTTTAGAGCCAAAATTGTCAATCTATTTAATAAATCATAGTAAAATTATACCATAACTTTATATAAATTTGATATAATGTTGTTATTTTCATATATTTTTAATCATCATATATTTCGTATTGTTTTATTGTTTTGTTTGTTTTATATTAGTATTTTACCTGTACTTTGTAACAATTATTAAGTTATCGTACAGTTATCGTCTTTTTAAACATGCTGTAACTACCTTTAAATGAAACATGTAAATCTTAGTTCCTAAGCCCATTGTCACATTTTTTAAAACAACATGTTATTCCGTTGGTGGTTCTATCAATAAAATAAAAAAGTAAAAAAATCTATATTATTTTTTGTAATGCAAAGTAATGATTTTATTCCGTATCATTACATTGCGATACAAAGGAAAAGACCACCGGCAATTATTGGAAGACAGGTTGTGTTCAAAAGGATTATCCTGTTGATTAACTCCTTTGTAATCTTTGGAGACAACCAAGGAACAAAATGGAATGATATTTTATTTAATCGCTTTAAATTGAACAGATTAAAAGTTTTTGAAACATTGTTTAAGTAATTTATAGTTAAATTAATAAATAAAGAGGGTATAAATTTTCTTTACGAGTATTTGTTTAATTAATCTATATAGTAATAAGTAAATAATAAAAACTAGAATAATTACTGGAAACGAAGGCTCAGGCTGGACTAAACGAAGAAAGTCCTTTCTAAGTTCCGTATTGTGACGGGCAGTTACGAAACCCTTTTTTGTGCGTGTTGAGCTGGCTGATTTTTAGATTTAAGATAAATTTTTAGTCTTTTTATTGAAAATGTCCATGGTGTGCTGGTATCCTGGGATTGCTCTTTATCTGTTTGTGTAGTTTCATTGCAGTCGGTTCTGTCATTCCGATGATTAGCCCGGATAGATATACAGACAAACAAAAATTAAAAAGGGTTATTCATGTCTTAGTAGCATGCATTAAACTTACCCCCTCAGCTTAATAGAAGCCAGTTATTTTGATATTACAGACAGACACTACAACTTTATTTATATGTATAAATGTATTATGTAAATAAAAAAATATAGATATTAGATTATAATATAATTTAAAATAATTTCGTAATGTAGTAAAAAATAATGTAGTAATTGATATCTTGTCATCTTCATCAGGTCTTTCACCGTATTATTTTACGCGGTGTTAAAGATTAAATATTATAGAGTATGGTATACATTTCGAATTAAAATGGCACAAAAGAAATAATACATCTATTTTTAATAAAGTGTTGTTTTTAATTAGGTAAAAGGTAAAAAAAACCTAAAAATAAGTAAAGTTTCGAAAGTACGCGTTTCCGTTCCCCACGTGGTCAGATGATCGACACGGACATGAATTTGGATTTGAGGGGGCTTATTATTATGATGGAGTATAAATGTATTTTTCTCATCTGGTTGGGCTGCATAAATATATGAACGAAAATCATAAATTACTTAATACATAAATGTATAAAAACCCAATCTGATGGGAGCCCTCGGCAGGGTAGACTAAACTGCCGAGGGTTAGGGGGAAAGGGAAATAAATCGGCGGACAATGTGGGCGGTATCAAGGAACACCGCCTTCTGCATTTGAGAACGGAGCGATCCATCCAGTCGTCCCAGATGACCCGAGAGGCTGACCGGAATTAGCCCGTTCGCGGGTTTCTGCGTCGTTTTTATATATATAAATTATAATATATATAGAAATTATACCTGTAGTCAAACGACTACAGATACATGTCGGTGACCTCGTGAGCCAGGCCCAGATATTTTATTCCCTTATCTATTTCGACTTTCACTAGGTTCTCGTCAAACGGAATGATAATGTCGACGAAAAATATCCTTGACTGTGCCCGATCCATCCCCATCCTGTCTGTGATGTTGGCCCGGTCCCAGTAGAGCCTGGCGTGGTCATTTTGGAGCACGGCTTCCAGCAAGTACTTGTAATAAGGCAATTTCCGATACACAAGACCACATTTCAGAGCGAGCTCCTGGTGTAGAATCTACTTGGTTCTGTCTGTGCAAATCATCTTCCGCCCGTCGGTGGCAGGGAGCAGTCGTGTGATTGACGGTGATATTAAACAAAGATTATAATATCACCGTCAAACATTATTGATCCATTGTGACTGCCGTGTGCAATGCATTATAAGCTATCAAGTTGTTACTGTACTATTTACGTACGTTCGTAATCTACCTACTTAGAAAAAACTATATTACGAATACATTCATTTGTCTTTTGTTTTGCTTGCATATTATACGCAAATATATCAGAAATGTTGCGGTCCCCAAAGAACAAAAATGTTTCTTCTCAAACTAACTAAGCAAAATTCGATAGCGGTGATAGTATATTAACAATAAACAGAAGATAAAGAAAAAATACAGAATGTGACTTTACTATTTTTAGAGAAAAAATGTTTCGATCATTGAAATCTGATCAAGACAAAATACATAGGATCATAGATGATATGAAAAAAAAACTCTGGAATTTTAATATCACGAGTTCAGATTCACAAGATCTTGGAGGAAAATGCAAATGAATACAAGGAATTAAAAAAAAAGAGAAATAAATACCATTATTGTTGAATATACTGATTAAACTAAAAAAAGACAAGTTCTTAAAGAAGCTAGAAATTACAATAAAGAAAATAAAGAAAAGCTAATCTTAACAATGCTAGGCGTAGAAGGAGTGAAAGGACTGGTCTATATCTCTGAATACCTTATTCCAAAGGCAAGAAAATTATTTTCTAGCCCATAAGCTAAAGAACCAACGTGATATTAAGTATTGTTGGATTGTTCAAAGCAGAATCATGTTGCATAAAAAGGAAAATGTACCACCTATTACAGTGAAGACAGTTGCAATAAATTCACTTTGTGTAAATAATACCAATTGAAAAGACTGACTATTCCATAGCTTCAAAAATTTAGTAAATTATGTAAGAATAAGTTTAACAAACAGCATGTTATTTAATTTTTTATTAATAATCGTTATGTATTATATTATAAATAAGTTTTTATTTTATTATAGACACTATATTTCTACACACTTTAACAAAATATTTTATACACTAAACAACTACTATTACACAACAGATACGTTCAAAATATTTCGCTGTATATTTATAACGCCTGGGTTTTCGTCTGTGAGTGCCCACTTCATAATGAAACGAATAAATAAATAATACTTTGAAAATGGCTGTTTCGAAATATTTCCTGCCATTGATAACAAAATCTATCGGTAACGCATTTTTAGTTGCAGACCCAGGTGAATGCAGACAATATTTGAATGTATCTAAGCAATCATTACACATCATTACGTATTTTACCGACAAAGAAAATAAATCAAAATAGTGGAGTGGTGGTGTATGTTTAGTCATCTCTGAAAAATATAAAAGTTACTGAACCTGATATTGTTAATGCAAATTGTTACTTATTTAAGTAGGATATAAGATAGCAATTGTTGGTATTTATAGACCACCAAGTTGTTACGAGATAGAAGATTTCCTGGATTCACTGGATAAATTATTATTATATCTAAAACCAGTTCAGAACATAATTTTAATAGGTGATATAAATTTAGACATCAAAGGAGGCTTCATTGACAATAGGTCGTCAGATTATCTTAATCTTTTAGGAATGCACGGACTATTACCAGCTCATACATATCCAACAAGGCACCCAAGCTGTCTGGATCGTTGTATCATTAGATATATAAATGTAGTAAGTACAGTCGTCTGTGAATCCACTATAACAGATCATAGTTCCGTAATAACATCATTGCAATACAAAAGTAGCTGTAAATATAGTGATGAATCACATAAACTCAGTAATGTGGATTACCAGGCAGCTACTCAAGAACTTTATGAAACAAATTGGTCTGAGATATTTTAAATGGTGATGCCAACCAAATTGCCTCTAACTTTTTACTACTACTATCAACAATCGTAATTAAATACACTATCACGTACACTGTGTCAAATAAAAAATTTAATATTAAGCCCTGGATAACACCAGGTCTACTTCGGTGCATTACATTCAGGAGTAAGCTTCATCTTACAACAAAAAAAAATATCTAAATGATAATATAGTGCGTGTATACCCGATACCGTAATTATTGCAATAAACTTTTAAAGAAATGAAAAAAGAGTATGAAAAAGAAGAATTATCGAGGAATAAAAATAACATGAAAGAGACGTGGAACTGTAAAGAAATTTTGAAATATAGAAAAAACAAATAAATCACACAGTGATATTTCATGTTTAAATTCAAGTCCCTGGAAATTGGCAAATTGTATAAATAAATATTTCGTTAATATAGGTCGAACATTTGTCTCGTCAATACTCGTTAAATTAAATTTGACCGAGGATATAATAAGTCATATGCATAAAAATAGTAACGTTACAAGTAAATATTTAATATTAACAATAACCGAAAACGAGTTTAAAAATATTGTTCTCACTCTAAAAAATAGCTCTTCATGTGTCTGGGATGGTACAGCATTATTCTAAAAACAATCTGTAGACATTTTATCTTCTCATATAGCACACCTTTGTAATATTTGTATGGAAGCAGGAATATTTTCCAGTGTCCTTAAAAAGTCTTTAATTGTACTTGTATATAAATCCGGGGATAGAGACAGTATCAATAATTACAGACCTATTTTGTTATTGCCTACTTTAGCTAAAATTTTAGAAAAGGTAATAAATGTCCGCCTTTTAAACTTTTTATAAAAATATAAATTATTATGAACATATCAATAATACGGCTTTAGAAGAAACCGATCTACTTCAGACGCTATAGAATATTTGGTCCAACATATTGTTGCTTCTTGTGAATTCTGCTTCCAATTTATTGGTCACTTGGAAGAGAAGGCGAAATTGGCCTCTAAAAAGCTTGGCGAATCAAAGCAGAGCGGGACAGTATTTCATGCCGGCACACCGCCTGCAACTTTACAAAGGTCAGGTTCGGCCTCACATGGAATACTGTTCCCATCTCTGGGTTGGGGCTCCCCAGTGCCAGCTTCTTTCACTTGACCGCATCCATCGCAGAGCGGCTCGACTCTTCGACGACCGAGTCCTTTCCGATCGGCTCGATTCACTGGCGTTGCGAAGAGATGTTGCATCCCTTTGCATTTTCTTTCGCATTTACCACGGAGAGTGCTCTGAGGAATTGTTAGGATTAATCCCAGCCGCCAAATTTCACGAACGCACATCGCAGCAAAACTCCCGATACTATCCACACAATCTGGATGCTTGGCGGTCCACCACTGTACGTTTAACTAGGATTTTTCTTCCGCGTACGACCTCTCTGTGGAATAATTTACCACCGGCGACTTTTCCGGACCGATACGACTTAGGGACCTTCAAGAAAAGAGCTAACTCCTTTTTAAAAGACCGGCAACGCATCTGCAATTTCCAGTGGTGTTGCAGTTGTTCATGGGCGGCCGTTCAGGTGAGCCGTATGCTCGTTTGCCCCCTCCCTATAAAAAAAATTCTTGTAATTCATAACAAAAATGTGTTCATTCTTATAAAAACGTTGCTTCAAGCAGCTGTGAAAAACTATCACCTGTTTCAAAACTAAAATATCTTGGCATAGTCATAGATCAACATCTGAAATGGAATGGTTAAATTGGAGAAGTTAACGTATTATACGTTTTTAAAAACATTAGGCATGTAGGCGACATGGAAACCATTAAAAATGTATGTTTCTGTTTGTGTCAATCAATTATATCGTATGGGATACTCTCATGGGGTGGTGATTCAAAATCAATAGTCTTAAAAGTTGAGAGGGCGCAAAGGGCTGTTCTGAAAGTGATATTATTTAAAACTATCGGTATCCTACAAATAAGTTATACGAAGAGCTCTCTTTACTTACAGTTTATCACATTTTTATTATGTCTATTATTTTAATCAGCATAAAATCCCACCTAACTCAAAAATAAAAGGTGCCAAAGTATTACATATGATACACTGCAATGCAAAACACAATTTAGACAACGTTTTCAAATTTTTTCAGACCATTCTTAAATAACATAAAGAAATATTTATAACTTAAAATTGAAAATTTTGTACAACCGAATTAAATATAAATTATTAAGAACAACTCAAAAACTATTGGTCAGACCTTCATCAAATTTAAAAATTAGGTATAGATCCGTCAGTCGTTTTTTAGTCGCTTAAGCTAGGCATCAGTCACATGTTTGTATAATGTTGCGTGAAATGAAGCTTCCAGTTCGGACCCCGTCGCAAAATATTAAACAAGACATGAAGCCAGATGTATAAAACAGAAATATTTTCTTAACCTTTTGAAGTTCTTAAAAAACATTTTTTAATATTAATTTAATTTAAAAACAAAAAACAAAATTCAAAAATTTAATTATATTATATTTTTCCGTTTATGTATGTATATACACTTGTGTTTAATTTATATGAGCCCATAAAAGTCCACTGCTGGACATGGTTCACCCCCGTTCAAGGAGGTTACCTTAATCGTCACGCTTGGGAGGCGGATTGATGATCGAAAAGCCTGATGTATCGCACCTTTGACCGTCCTGCCCGTCGCTGGTCTAGGTATTTTATGTCTGACGTAAGCGAGGTGATTATACCGCCTTTCAACAGAAGTCTTAGAATTTTTCTAGCTCTAATATTCGTATTGTAAGCTCTTGTATCATTTACATACTCTTTCTCTTTGAAATATTGAAACAATGAATATCAATAAAAATGTATCAATGATTATCCTTTGTCCTCGCACTTTATGTTATATTGTATTTAAGTCACGTTGTTTTTTATTTGTAGCGCTAAGAAAATATTATATAAGAGTTGACTTTTGACAAATTGAGCGTCTTAAAGAACTGGCAAGCTGACAAATTAATTTATTTCTCCCAACGCGTTTTGTTTCCCTTTCTGTTAGACAAGTCATGATGTTTACGCAGTGAACATATGGCGTTAAGAGATGTTCGTAAAGAACAGTATAGCAACAAAATACGAAATAAAATTAATTTGATTTAGAACTAAATGTAATAATAATGTCCTCCAGACCGAATTTTCGGCGGCCAGCCTCAATGGAGATTAGGCATCGGCGCAGGAGAGAATTATAGTGCCCAAGTGTGTGCGCAAGCACAGGTGTACTCTCTATTCCCTCATTCTCATAGTCCGATACGATGGTAATGCCACACAACTGGAGAAAGATCAGGCTCAGGACCAACGACTTTTGGCCGTGAAAGGAAGAGGAGAGATCTCCTACCGGTCAAGGTGTTCAGCCCGGGGAACGGCCACCGCTCCGTGTATTGTTTCGGAGCTGTTCTATAAATAGCGCGGTGATTTTGGAACTTTGATAGCGCGATTTAGGCTTCGGTGTGTTTGATTTAGGCTTTACGTGCTTTCCGAGGCTCGGGGGTGAGACAACGCCATCTTCCTAACTCCGGGCTGAGAATTTCTTGCAATATAAAATATAATAAAATTTTTAGTTTTTAAAATTTATTTCATTGTTTGGGTCACGTTTCAGTTTTTTCTGCATATCGTTTCTATTTCTTATACAACGAAGAATGCCCATTGTAATCCATGGCTTTAATATACGATTTTTACATGGAATTATTGTGGTTATTGTGTTTGTTAAAATACATTGCCTCAGTTTATTAATTAACACATCAGTAAGATTATTGAGATTATTATGTAATAGCATGTCATGAAGATCCAAACCCTTAAAGGATTCAATTGCTTGTAGAAGGTTGATAGAGGTCCTTATTTTAGGGGAATTAATTACATTATTTATATTTGATAGTTTTAGAAAAATCATGTTGTGGTCAGTAATAGTTGTATTTATAACGTATATAGACGCAGTATTTTTACTTCTATTTAGTTTTAAAATGAAATGATCCAAACAAATTTTATTTCTATTTGGTATGGTGTGTCCTGGTAACATGCTAGCATGTTTAAGTAGTTTATTTTATTTTTACGTTCGTTTGTCTGTAAGTTGTCGTTTTTTATTATATTTATGTTTTTGTGTCCCGTAAGAATTATAGTTTTAAATATTTTTAGGTTATTTAAGTGATTATCTAGTGAATATACGAATTTTTCTGCATCGGAAGTTGATGGTGAGCGATAAATCCATAGGATAGTCAGGTCATTTATAGTAATCTGGAGACATGAGGCATTCGAAAGCAAGATTTCAGTAACCTTAACTTTATAATCCGTTTTTACATAGATTACAACACCGTCACACCGATTCAAATGATTTGTTGTTGTAAATGAATTGTAATTATTTAACTGTGGTATGGTTTTTTGAGGATCAATTTGACACTCAGTTAATACTATCACATCTACCGAAAACTTGAAATGTGACAATATAAGGCAAAGATCATCAAAATTACAATAGATTCCTCTTATGTTTTGTGAAATAATTGTGAGTTCTGTGTTAAGTATTTTAACTATCGAGGATGAAAAGCTAATAACATCACACATACTAGAATTCGCAATTTCTATTTTATCAATCTCTGTTACGGTATTTAATAAGTTATCCATATAAAGATTGGATTAAATACTTCCTGACGTTGCACCACAATTTTATTACAAAAAGAAGGGGTTATTTGAAAATTTTGACAGTTTTTATAGGACACATTCATAATATGATTATATAAATTACAAGTGAACAGCTTATTATAAATTATCACATGGTTATTTTGTATAGACTTGAGGTAATTGTTTATCTGTGTTTGTGTAAATAAGTGTGTGTAAGTGAAATAAAGTAAAATAGTTTTTTGGAACTGTGAAGTAACAATAAATATTTAGTGTGTGATTTTGCTACATTTAAAGAACGTCTTAAACTGTTTAGTATATATGCGCAATAAAGCAAGCATATATCATGAGTACAACATGAAGTGATATTTAAAATAAACACACTATATAATAATAACACTAGGACCTGCACCATAATGTCACTGCATAGTCACATTTGTTGCATAAGGTTATGTACTTGAGCTTCATTCCTTATCGGGATAACAGGGGAGTCGGTTGTCTTCCGTACGTAGACACGTCCGTACGATGTACAGCAAAATTTATATTATTTTGTTTTAGCGAGGTCGCGGGCAAGGAAATGTAATCTAGCCCCTTTAGACGTCAGTTGTTCTGATACATATATTGGAGTGTCTTCTCTCGTTCTAAAGCCCAGGTGTTTTGCTCGCAGTTTTTCTTTATTTTTAATATTGTAAGCCTTGCACTTTTGTAAAACCGAAGATTTCAGAATGGCCGAATTTGTTTCCACAATAATTGGGGTACTCTTGGTGGTTACTCTCTTTGCTCGTACTCTATAAATGTCAGTGATTTCATTTTCGGTTATAGGGCAATCTATTGTTTTGATAAGCATAAAACCATTTTTATTAAGTCGTCTTTGTTTTCTTTGGGTTCAATTTGTGGCACATTCTTTATGTCAAAGTTTCCTTTTTGGTTTTCTCTTCTAAAGTCCTCCAGGTGATCCTCCAGTAAAGTTATGTACTCTTTGTCTTTTTTGTTTTCACACTCCAATTGTTCTATTCTTTTTTTGAATTCTTCATTTTGTGCAGATAAAAATGATATAGAGTTCTCTATGTTTTCATTTGTATTTTTGATGTCTTGAAGGATTGGATTAATTTTCTTAAATTCATTTTGCATCATTGTTTGAAGGGCTGCCATCATATCTTGCTTAAACGCTTCCAAAGTTTCTTCTTCAAAGTCAACTCTGCATCTTTTATTACGTAGGGCGACATAGTTGGGACTTTCAGTGTCCCAGCCTGCTTCCCGATGAATATGGGAATCAGATAGCGATCTGTTCATATCACTTTTCATCTTGCCGAAAAACAAAGCGTTCGAATACTGCGCAGTTCAATTATGCAGCGATGTGGTAGCACATATATGCGAAAATCGTAGCCTTGTATGTTTCTCGTAGGCCGTAGTAGTTCGTAGCGCGCTCCCCGTAGCTAGTTAATTGTGAATTTGGAATAGAAAGCGCGACACGTCTACTCACAAACAAGTCTCGGACGAAAGAGCTAGTAGTTTAGTAATTTTTAAGTAATGTTAGTAATGTTAGTATTAGAAATAGCATTATGATTTTACTTGGTTTAATTTTTTTTTAATGAAATGGGGTTGTGTACCCTACACTTTTCGGGGGAGTTGTAATGAGATCAAAATAATGTAAACAAGAAGATGGTTCCACGGGTTGTAAAATTGAACACGGTTCCATGGAGTTGTAAAATTCATCTTACGCAGCACTCACCGCACCGCATGTGAACTGTATGTTTTCTCGTTTCTCGGACAATATACCTTTGACTGTCTTACGTAAAACATGTCTTTAATTTTAAACTCCCTAAAAATATATATTACCTCAGAGAATATCCGCAGTATAACCAAAATAGAAGTACCTAGAAGCAGTGAAATAATTACGTTGCACTCTGGCCTCTCTCCTCTCTCAATATGCGTTCTACCGCACCGTATGATACTTTGATATTTAATTTGTAGAACATCGCAACCGCAGCTTAGTGGCCACGCGATAAACCACCATATGGCCTCGTTTTGCATGAGACTACTCTGGCACATATAATAAATATTATCCTCCCTACTGAATTTCGGTCTCGGTGGCCAGCCTCAATGGAAACAAGCTATATGCGTAGGACAGTAGGACTTGCTCTGGTGTACGAGTGTATCCACAAACACAGGTGCACTCCTCCATTTTCTTACTCTCAAAGTCCATTTGGGCAGAAATCCGACACGGTCGGAGAGAGATCAGACGCAGCACGAGCATTCCTACTGAGAATACTTGTCTGCTACTGAGAATTACCTGACAGAAAAACCTAATAACTTATTTGGGCAAGAGCAGGGATTTGAACCCGGAACAAAATTAGTCATTTGATTGTTGATTAACGTTATGATTTCATCGCATTTGAATTTTTTCGTCATCATGGATACGTTAAAAATTCGAGTAGTTATGGAATATGAGTACCGTCGTGGCAGCAACGCAGCACAAAAAATGAACCCCGTGGTTGTCCGAAAACTTTGGTAGCAATGACGATTCAAAGGTGATTGTGGAAACTGATGATACTCAATCTACGGCTGAATTAGCAGCAACTTTCGATGTTAGCATCAAACAATATTGGTCCGTTCGCGTCAAATCGTCAAGGTAAAAATCTTGACAAATGGGTGCCCCACGAATTCAATGATCGCCAGCGCGAAGTACGCGTCGAGACGTACCTTGCACTGCTCAACAGGCACACAAACGTAGAAATATTGAACCGCATTGTTACCTGCGACGAAAAATTGATTATGATTGACAATCGCATTGGTTGGATTCTGCTTCAACACCTAAGCAATGCCCTAAATGAAAATTTACCCCTAGAAAAGTGATTGTCACATTTATCACAGCTCCTTACCAAACGGGACAAGCATTACTGCAGATGTACTGTGAAGAACTGAATACAATGATGGAGAAGCTCGCACGTTTCCAACCAGGTATGGTAATTCGCTCGTCCCCGCTGCTCCTGCACGACAACGCGCGACCTCATGCTGCACAACAGACAGTCTTCAAGTTATAAGAGCTGGGGTTGGAAGTTCTCCATCATTCGCCGTACTCTACAGACCTTGCGCCTACAGACTTCTACTTTTCCAGAATTTGGATAACATTTTGGCGGGAAAAAATTCAAAATGCCTTTGAAGAATTTGTTGCCTCTCGGCCAGTTGATTTCTTTAAGAAGAGCATCAATAAACTGCCACTGCGTTGGCAAAAATGCAAAAATTACGTTAACATATTTCAAAGAAAACGGCTATTTCATAGGTAATGTCCTAATATCATGCACATTATTAAACTATTTCAGTAAGTGATATATATAGCAGATGTTGCGCAAAATAATTGCCATCGTCTATGTTTGACATAAAAGTATTAGTGACAAGAATTATATTGAAATACACTGGAATACCAAAGAGACACAACTATTAAGTGAACCGACATGCCACATTTTATTTATTAAGAACTAGCTTTTTACCCGCGGCTTCGCTCACGTTGGTTAATCTAGAAATATCATTAATACTACTCCAATTAAAGTTAAAATTTCATAAATGTAGTTCTATTCACGATGAAAATGTGAGAGGAACTATATTCATGAACGGGAGTAGAAATATAGAGAAGATAGGCAGCAGCGTCTTACTGATTACAGCTCAAAATAATGAAACATGCAGTTGGCAACCCGCCTGCCAAGCGAGGAAACAACGGCTAATATCCAACTTATTTCGTAATCTATGGTGGGAATCGAAATGATGAACGGGAGTAAAAATATATTAGCAATGTAGAGGCGGTGAAATAGAAATCAATACCAAATTTCGTCCCGTGGGTGTCGGAAGAGGCAACAGAAGGGAAACTGAAACAGGAGATGGGTGGCAGCATCTTCCTGATAATAGTGCAGAGTAATAAAAAGCTGCGGCTGCCAACCCACTTGCCAAGCGTGGCTTCTACTGCAAATATCCGGCCTATTTGACAAACAATGGGAGAAGCCCATGATCAGCAGTGGATAGGCCTTTAAAAATAAAAAAGTAGCAGCTTACATACATCCCACTACTGGGGACAGGCCGCAGCGAGTTTTAGGACAAAAAGGAGTTGATTTAGTTGACTTCAACGCGGGTTGATCGACTTCACATAAGTATACCTTAAAATGATTTCCGAAATATTTTTTTAACTTCTCAAATATGCAGGTTTCCTCGAAATATTTTCCTTCACCACCGAGAATGTGGTAAATCGAAACTTCAAATTGTAATTAAAATATGAGTGGTTTCGGTGTGGATCGAATTTGGGTTGCTTACGTACTATGAAATTTACGTTTGGATCGGTTCGGATACCCGATAACTTTCAAGATTTTATCAACGCAGTTCTACTCATAGTTAAAATAAAAATAAACATGGGTTTAAAATTTGTTGACTTTGATATTTATAGTACTACTTCGCAAGAGCCTGTTCATTTACTCATGTCAGCTATGAAACCGGGACTGTCACAAAAATCTCTATAGGTAGGTATGTCTGAAAATACGAAAGCTATCTTAATATATGACAAACTGTTTTATAAGTCTCATTGAAAGTAAAAAAGTAAAAAAGCAGCTTACATACATCTTACGACTGTGCACAGGGCTGCTAATTACCCATGTGCAAAATAGTGGTTTCAAATGTCCACGATTTTTTTAAACTACTTAGACATCAAATTTTCGCCACCAAGTTATTCTTTACCACTTCACTGAGCAAGTGGAAAATAAGCAAATAAAATTTCTTTACCAGTTTAATTAGTCCTCGAGGGAATCAAACATTTTTGTTCCTGTGCTTTGAAATCATACGGCGAGCTACATGGCTCTCGTATTTTCATAAATAAAACTCGTAAAAACTGAAATGAAGCTTTTGTACTATTGTGGACTCCATCTACCTAGTAATTAGTCATTCAAACTATTCCATCATTTAGAGATGAAAATCTTACAGCTCACTTTATTTTCAATTACTTACATCGGACTTGATACAAAAAGAAGTTGATGCAATATTGCTATGCTGATAGACACCATACATATTCAACTAAAGACATTCTGTCTTAATCACAGTTTTGTGAACACAGTTCTGTTAGTTATTTTGCTAAAAGTGACAATTACGATAAATCATCCCGACACCAGTTTGGATATTTGAAGTCTAGCAATTTTTGATGCTAGAAGAATGAATATTCAATAGAATTCTCTTTAATTTCATCAGTTACTTATTATTAGCTTATTAAGCAGTAAGAAGATGGCGCTAGTACTCAGCAACAATAACTTGAGGTACGACTGGGGAGGCCCAATCACACAACAAAGCCGCCAACATTTATATATTATATATAACACTTATATTAGGCATAAATTGATGTAGATTCGATTAAAAATTCTGCTTCTGTAAAAAATACGCTATCAGCGCTGCTAGCGGTGTGTAATTAAATTATTTTACAATTTATACAATATGAAGAAATAGCAATGTTGTGTTTAGTTGTTAATATCTCGTCAAACGATCTCTATTCATTGATTTGGTCAAGTTATATCATGATATAGTCAAAAAACAATGTTAAATTTAATAATGCCGCCATTTCGTGCCATAATCGGCTAATTTATGATATTATTTATTCTAAGATCTAGCCAATACATATAAAAAAATCTCTTTGTTTTAACTATACGGATAGTGAGAGTTTTGCAATTATTTCAGTTTTTATCAGTTTATTTATAGATAAACAAAATTTTTTTATAGATTAGAAATTAAACTTAGAAACATCTCACATTTTATGATTTTCGATGGATGTCATTATTATCTATTTAGGTAGTAATTAGTTACTATAAACTTTATTAATTCCTACTTCAATGTAATAACGAAAGAACTGAAAAATGAACGTTAGAATTTTCAAATAATTATGAATTAAATTATTTAAACATATAACTGTAAGTTATTTATTTTTATTTCATTTATTAGTAACTGGAGGTAAAATGTAACTACTTTTGAAAATTAACGTTAAATGGCACTGTTTTGATAAAGTGAAACGTGAAGATTATCGGCGTAGCTCAAATTATTACGCAAAGGCTAAAACAAATTTTAGTTTTTATTTATAAATTAGAAATATGTTTAGAAATATTAAGAAATCATTACATCAATAACCAGTAATATAAAATAGAAATTAACATCTTGAGGAAGAAAAATACTTAACCCTCCTTTTTTGAATTCCGCAATCGGATAAAAAGTAGCCTATAAGTTCCCGGGGTTACTAACTACCTACACACAAAATTTCAAGGAAATCTGTACAGTAGTTTTAGCGTGAATCGGGAATACACAGACAGACAGACAGACAGGCAAAAATTCTAAAAACCACTAATTTGGCTTCAGTGCCCTTTATTTAGTCCCCTGGAATTGTTTTTTCCAGAAAATATGAGAATTACAGACACGACTTTTCTACAGATTTATTATATGTATAGATTTCTTGGCAATTATAAAATACAGTAAGTGGTGGACTGAATGCCAAACGACAAACTATCAGGTTGAAGTTAAGAGGAAAATAACAAAAGCGACTTAAATTTTTCAAATATTATTATTAAAA
Source organism: Parnassius orleans (assembly GCA_029286625.1). Classification (NCBI taxonomy): domain Eukaryota; kingdom Metazoa; phylum Arthropoda; class Insecta; order Lepidoptera; family Papilionidae; genus Parnassius; species Parnassius orleans. Next base: position 8,619,559 of record JAGSMP010000018.1, read on the forward strand.
AGTATAATATGCATTTAAACAATATAATATTAAAAATTATTGCCATATTTTCCAGCATTAATTATCGTCTTTATTATTTTTATTTCGAAATTAATAAAACTGTTTAAAAAGAAGGAATTGAAATTTATTTCGAATTACAACTCTTCTGTAAAAATATAATCACGCACGCTAACTCGCACTTAGCTGTTTTTGAAATTAAGTAAAAAAACAATCCAAATTACTGTTTAATGTATGAAAACACATTCTATTTTATTAGCGGACTTCAAAAAAATGAAGAGGTGTATAATCCGAATATACGTTTTTTAAAGTTTGTTGTATCTTCGGCTATTGGGAACTCGAATAATTTCAAATTCAAATTCAAAAATAATGTGAGTTTAATTTGTAATATTCCTTGGGCTTCTAAAAAATATTTTTTAATAAAAAGTAAAATAAGCATGGGTTCTTTTATTCTTTATATATTTAATAGGGATATTCCATTCCACAGCACCAACATCAGAATGTGAAATTATTTTATTCCTTTTAGTTCTTTAAAATCGGATTTTATTAATTTTTAATTTAAGTAAATTTACCCGTTGTCACGTTTTTCATTCATTCATTATAGCCTAAAAAATGACTGAACAGTGGCGGTGTAAGAATATCCACTACCCCATATCGTCTTGTGGGTGTCGTAAGAAGTGACAGAGGGAAAAGAACCCAATAACAACTAAAAAAACTGTGGTTGCCAACCCGCCTGTCAAGCGTGGGAACTATGTCAAATATTCCACCTACGAGACAACCTATGGGCGAGGCCGTTCAGTAGTGGATGGTAACGGTAACGGAAGATGATCCTGCCCATCTCCTGTTTCTTTTCTCCCTGTCGCCTCTTACGATGATATGGAATAACGGATTCTCTTACGCCGCTACTACACCGATATCATGTTTTTTTTATAGAAGTGTGGTCACACGAGCCGCATGCTCACCCAATGGTAAGTGTCGATCGCCGCCCATGAACAACTGCAACACCAGGGGAAATGAAGGTGCGTTGGCGACCTTTTAAAAAGGAGTAAGCTCGTTTTTTTTCTTTTTATATATGTTACATTTAATGTTAATACATATCTATAATAGTTATAATAAGCTATTTTTGTTAAGCAATATTCTCCTGTTTCTTTTCTCTCTGTCACCTCTCACAATGATATGGGATAATGTATTCTCTTCTCTACTACTACACCGATATCATGAATGTTAATATAATAGGTCGGGGAAAAAGTTTCTTCGTATTTTGTTTGTATAAAATTGAAGAAAAATCACTTTGGTTGTACTGTTTGTATCTGGCCGGTTTTATCAATACATTACGGAGATAAACAAAAAGAAAAAGAAAAAGTAAAAACACCTTCCCGCCATATTTCAATTGTTTATGTACTGTGTATTGTGTATGAATGTGAAAGACATTTGATACATTCTGAAGTTTTATTACAACAATGGGAAAAATGCGACTCAAGCCGCGAAGGAAATTTGTGGCGTTTATGGACCTAATGCAGTGTCAGTTAGTGTAGCACAAAGTTGGGTGAAGCAATTTCAGCCCGGGAATTTTGATGTTAAAGATGCTCGCTCTGGTCGCCCTCATACGGATAAAGTCGATGCCATTTTTGAAAAAGTGGAGCAAGATCGGAATATTAGTAGTTACGATATAGCCGAGGAATTGAGGATTGAGTACCTTACAGTTTAGACTCATTTGTAAAAGTCTGGCTATACAAAAAACTCGATTTTTGGGTACCACACGAGCTCACTGAAAGAAACTTAATGAGTCGTGTACTCATTTGCGATTCTTTATTGAAACGTAATGAAACCGAACCATTTTTGAAAAGATTGATCACTGTTGATGAAAAGTTCTTTTTGTTTTGGATCATCTACGACAAGAACGTGCGAAAAAGATCATGGTCAAAAGGTAGTCAAGCTCCACAGACTGTAGCGAAACCCGGATTAACACGCAATAAGGTAATGATGTGTGTATGGTGGGATTGGAAGGCATCGTTTATTGTGAGCTTTTACCGCTGGGCAAAACTATCGATTCTGATCTCTACTGCCAACAATTTATGAGTCCGAAGCAAGAAATTGAAAAAAACTACGGCCGGAATTGATTAACAGAAAAGGTCTTTCAACATGATAACGCCAGACCACACACATCTTTGGCCACTCAGCAAAAATTGAGAGAGCTTGGTTGGGAAGTGATAATGCATCAACCATGTAATCCTGACTATGCACCCTCAGATTTTCACCTGTTTCGGTCTCTTCAAAATTCTTTGGGTAGTGTTAGGTTAACATCAAGAGAGGACTGTCAAAACTACTTGTCGCATATTGTTGATCAAAAATCCCAAGATTTTTTATCAATAAAATGCGACCAGCAACGGGATTATGTCACTACCTATAAGATAGCAACAAGTTATCGAACAAAATAGCACATACATATTATAATTAAATGTAATTAAACTTTGAAAAAAAAATGTTTTGAATTTGTATATAAAATACGAAGAAACTTTTTCCCCGACCTTATATGTATAACAGTTATAATGAGCTATTTTTGTTAAATAATATTGTATTAATGGGTGGAAAGCATCTTCAACCAAATTACAGTAAATGAAAAATAAGCGGTGGCGCAGCTTTGCAAGTTCCTTGAATCACAAATGTATTAGCCAAGCGAAGCGAATCGGGCATTGATCTCCACTGGAATACGAAAACGCGTGCAAGGTCAAGCCCAATAGTGTAAGGATTATTTACCCTGATAATTAAAATAATATATATACGGTAATAATAATATACGGAATAATTTCCTGTGGTAAATATTCTGCATCGATTTACGAGTATAATCAATATTATTGCAATATACACTTCTTTTATTAGCTACAAATATATTTTTACGTGGTTCAGCCATGCTGCAGCTATATTAGTGGTATAGTTGTAGCACGGATGGGTCGGCTGGACCAGGATACGACCACGCTCTCACAGAATACCAGCGTATAATGGCAGCTTAACGCTGCTGTGTTTTGTATGGAGAGTGTAGAGAACCGGATACTCTTTTTACTGGAAACGAAGCATTTCCTCTTAGTCCTCACGGGTGACAATGCATCTGCATTTTGATTCGTAATCGAGGATAGATGTATGTAGTAATGTCTATGGGCCACAGCAGCCACTTACCATCAGGTGGACTGTATGCTCGCTTGTCACCCTCATCCTATATTAAAACTGAAGATCTAAATATTATAAAAAATCGAAACTTTCAAGAGAAGACTGTTTCAATTAGCACTTAACTGTAATCGAATTTAGCATCTATTACTGTACAAATGAATCCATGCTTGTCTAAATATAAAGTTTTTTTTTGTAGATATGAAATAGACAATTAGGTTTACATTTTGATTGGTCACTTTACAGTCTGAAAGATAATATCCAAAATCTAATATAAAGTATATTAATATGATTAAAAGATAAATATTAACTTTATCTATGAAATTAAATATTATTGAAACCTCTTAAAAATGGATTATGAGAAAAGGATGCATATAAAGAAAATGGATTTCTGCTACATAGGGGAACGTCATTCAATCCTTTCCTCTTCAATCTTTTCCTTTGCAAAATACGTACTTATAATTATAATATAGGCGCCAGAGGGGCGCCGATGTGGTGCTAGTATAGGGCACTGTCGACATTTAATCCGCCTCTGTGTCTGGCCAGGTGTTAGAACTGTCGAAACTGTCTGGCTACTGAGGAAACATCTTCTAATAGTTACCCAAGTAACATTTATAAAATTCAGCTTTTTATACTATAACGTAAGTACAGTTTATTAAAGTTTAAGGGTGTCTGGCAAGGGGTTGCCACGATACTAAGTGTCTGGCAACGGATGACGTGATTCCTAATATTATTCCGAAGAAAATATGAGAAAATTACTGTTTGTACTTTGACAAATTTAAGTTGCTATTTTATACACCTTTGCTACCTGTTACCTGCCAAAGCCACGATGATCCAAACTTCATAATAGCCCATCGTTGCTACTCGTACCTATGTTGGGAGCATGCTCTGATAAATTTTCAGCTTTTCTAAAGTAAGGAATGTCTGGCGATCACAGGCTCTCGCTCTATTACTCAGAGGCCGACTTATTGATATCAACAAACTTTTGGACGTATATCTACTAAAGAGGATTTAATAATAGTCTTGTAACCTTTTTACTGTCCTATAAAATTATAAGTTGCAGTAAAGTAGAATGGATGGCACATATTATATTATAATATCTTCTACTTCATGACAATTGTCGAGGCTGCAAAATAGTTAAATTTTATTCAACAAAGCTCCAACCGAATAATTACTAAAGCTTTTCATTTAAAGATATTTTTTTAATGTAACAAGGTTGACTTGCATTCAAGAATTGTTGCGTCAGAAGCTATCGATTCAGTCTCATTGGATTACTATAAAAATACATTAGATAAATATATAACTGCAATACAGATAAAGTAAATTAGTATACTATTGGATCTGGACCACTCGAAGCAAATAAAGTACGACCCAAATTATTTATTAAGTAGTATTAGATCGTTATTTTTGTTGGTGTATTTGCAATTGTCATTATATTTCCCGTTATTCAAATAAAATTTTGATGCATTTCTATATTTTTTTGTAGAATAAGAGCACACAATTCACCTGATGGTAAGTGGATGCTGTGGCCCATAGACATCTACAATTATTCTCGATTAAGAATGAAAATGCAGATGCGTTGGCACCCCTTATTAGTAAGACTCTACACTCACCATACGAAACACAGCAGTATGTTTTACGCTGGTATTCTGTGAGAGCGTGGTCCTTCCCCGGTCGAGCCGACCCATTCGTGCTAAAACCATAATATAGCTGCAGCTTGACTCTACCACGTAATAAAATTATAGTTCGACTTTTTGTTTTCACTTTTGAGATTAACTGATTCTGTCTGGTAATGTCGTACTTTTAAATTAAGTTAAACACAAATATTTTCAACCTAGGTCTTCAAATCGGATTATGTTTAGAGAATTAGACTGTTTTATAATATTAAAATGACAAACGACGTTGCAGTCCAGTCAGTCTAGTATAATTATAATTTAAAATTATTTCATAATATTGTACAATAAATACGTATTTAATAAGGTGACTGGAATTGGGATGAACCAATACTTCTAAAACTGCTGTTTATTATATATAGGTTTAAATTTTATTTCTCTATCGTTTATTTCTAAATTTTATTTTATTTCCGAGTTGTAGCGCTGATCGAAATTTGCATAGAATAAGTATTTTTTATGGGTTTGGATATTGTTCCATTAATAATAATAATGTCCTCCAGACCGAATTTCGGTCACGGCAGCCAGCCTCAATGGAGACTAGCCCTCGGGGCAGGACAGGATTATAGTTCCCAAGTGTATACGCAAGCACAGGTGCACTCTCTATTCCCTCACTCTCATAGTCCGATGGGACGTTAAACCGACACGATCGGAGAGAGTTCAGGCGCAGTACCAACGGCTTAACGTGCTTTCCGAGGCACGGGGGTGAGACACCGCCAACTTCCTAACTCCGGGCAGCTGCTGAGAATGTCTTGATGGAAAAGCTCAATAACTGTTTTCTTTTTGCCCTACCCGGGATTCGAATCCAGGACCTCATGATCAGCAGTCGCACTACTACAACCACTAGACCAACGAGGCAGTCACTGTTCCACTGTTCCATTATGTAATTTATGTAAGTACGAGACTGACTCGTAGACTGCCCCCAAGATACACAAGACAATACAAGTGGCGTATTTATGTACATTAACGTGTTACAAAAAAAAAAAACGTAAAAAAAAAAGGTTGTTCTTTTGTTATCTGTTTCAACAAAGCCAAAGAGAAAAATATATCTGTTTAATAAATCTTGCTGGTAGAGTGGCACTTGAAAACTTTTCTTCCCCAAACATTGTCGGTTCTACTAGTTATAAAGATTTTTCCACTTCAATAGTAATTGATCACGTCCCGGTTCTGTAGATAGTATATAATCACTCGTAACACGTACTTGCTTTACACTTTAGTTTTTATGTTTACTAGGAGATAGTTCATCGGATAAATAAAATAAAATTCATTCTTCTACATAGATAGTTTGCAATATAGTTACTTAAACAACGACAAGTTGTAAAATATCTACGAGTATTATAGTATTATTTATAAGATACTCATATAATATTATACACATCAAGAGTACACATTAAAGCAATATGTTTTTACATGAAAACATTACAATCAATCTAAATTAAAACAATTAACACATTATGGTCATTTTATGTGCATATTTTTGTTGATGCCCTTTCTATAGAATTCTGCTGTACTAGAATATAATGGTCTCAATAAAGGCGTTGTTTCTATTTCCTCGGATTTTTTTTAACTTTAGTGCTAAATCCATATACGTCATTGAAATAGCGTGAAGTTCGAGATTCATTACAACTATATACATAAAAATGATTGTGTTATTATGTCTTCTGTTTGTCGCGTTCCCATACAATTCATTAGCGCACCTGCGAATTTTTCTGACAAAAAAAGGTCATTGCAAAGCATTCGGAGCTTGAGCACGACTAGTAATAATATAAACATAATACTTAAAATCGTAGTACTTAGTATCGTAGTCGTAGTAGTTGTATTTAATAATTAATAGCAATTTTGGAGTTAATCCATTTTATCCCATAATTATATATGTACGACTTTAAAGTTTATGGGGTATAAGATGGTAATATGTGGTAGAAAGATTCTCTCATGCCCTTGTAGCGGCGCTGTAAGAAAATTTACTACCCCATATCATTCCTGGGTGCAACAGGAAATGGGCAGTAACATCTTGCAGATATGAACGCAATAAAATAAATAAACTGTAATAAACTGCAGTTAGCAGGCACACTGGCAAATGTAAGTTTGATTATTTATTATTTACTTATTCTACACTAGCAGACGTTACTTTATAACTAATGTTAATAGGGTGAACAGAAATTACAATGTTGCGCAATTGCAATGTCAATAAATGTCTATGTACATTATACGGTGAGGTATTCGGTGAGGGTAAGTTATAAAATCATACTGTCATTGTTATCCACCACAACAGCATTGCACCATTGGGTTTGAAAATTTATGATAGTAATTACTTAACAATGGAATAACTAATTGTTTTTCATGACTTAAAAATTTGCTAATAATGTAAATAAATTTAAATTGTAATTTCAGTAATTTAAATAGTTATGCCATATAAATTAATTTCGAAAATTTTAGTATTGTGGCTGCAACTTCGAGATATTGTCAATCAGAATTGTAAGGAGGGTCATTCAATCTGGAATATTTGGATAAATTGTCGGTAAAGTATATATTTTGTGACGGGAGTTGACTCTAAAACGGAAAGCGTCTGTTAGAGGCACAGAGCAAGTGTGCCACCACAATATCTGTCATCGTTGGTCTTACATCGTTGTCCATTATTTGCGTTTTGATGTTGGGTTTAACATAAACTCACTCTTGATCGTTTTCATTTTTGGGAATAGTTCAGCCATTTCCGAAGCCACGGGTACCACTGCGAGTATCTGTTTATGCTCTGGAATGGTGCTGTCCGTGGTCTTTTATATTTCGGTATCTGATGGTGTAACATCGTGTTTAAAAGCACAGGTCGATAGTCATCAGAAGTTGTTCATAGTCATATGAGGTAACAACTCGCTACCTTCTACGGGACAGACTGTACTGCAGACCTTGCTTGGTGATGATATCGTCGCAACAGTGTACAATGAACTCCCGTACTCGTTTAAATTTTACCAAAGACTTAAACACGGCTGATAAAGGCGGTAAAATTGAAAGGTTTATGGGGCGCTGGTGCTACTATATGTGAGCAAATGATGTCGCAAATAAATCTTGAGGAGAGGGAAAGTGAGATATCATCACTTACTTCCATCTGCATCCGTAGTGCTTACTTCCGATGACGTGAACAAGCTTCGGGATGGTTGGAACTATTTTCGTTCGCAGTATTTAGCAAATAAGATGCTTCCGAATGTTTAAAAATACTTTCACAGACATAAAGTTAACGTACTAAATAATTTGAATGTTAAATTAAAACTGCACCCTGCATCTTTCAAAGCAGTTGACTATTTGCGATTTGGGAGGCTAATTGTATTTCATTAATTTTGGACATTAGTATAATATATATATATATATATATATATATATATATATATATATATATATATATATATATATATATATATATATATATATATATATATGTGTGTGTGTAAGAAATAAGCTTGAAAAGCTTCATCCACTTCATTTCACGAAGGATCTTGCATAACGTCTAGTCTCGTTCCCATTTCTATTATTTCTCTATAAGATTAGAATTACAGCCGATGTAATTCTATTGCACAAAGTTCTAAATTGTTATTTCCTAGTTCCCAAATCACTCGGAGAAATCTGTATCGTTGCGCAGAGGTAGCGTCAGATCTGTTGTATGACTTGAACTACGGGCTAGCTAAGATAACTTTCTACGATCGTTATCGCTACAGAAACTCTGAAAAAATAAATGGAAATGACATAAGTCACGGGGTTTTATTAATTTTTGTAATTTTCTATGCCGTTAACGATCGTATAATGTCATCTTTGCTAACCCCGCAGATTAAGCTGTTCGGTACGGTTTCTTTACTCATGTGCTGTTACCGCAAAATGTAAATAACAACTCCGTGGCGCAGTGGCTTAACAATGAGTTGCAGTACTGGGGGCTGCGGGTTCGAATCCCGTACGGAATTATTTGTATAGCCTACAAATAATTATCTGTATAGCCTACAAATAATTGTTGCGGGTCTGGATGTTTGTCCTTGTGCAACTAATGCTTGTAAACTGCCTCTACGATACAGGAGAAAATCCTAGTGTGGGGCAAACGATTTTAATTTTAATTTCCCTATTGTCTTGCTTGTCGTCAAGTTTAGTCCTACGGGTTTCGTATCAGACAACTATTTCAAATTTCAAATGCATTTTTATTAATCAGTTTTCATAATCATCACGTTTGTAACTTTAAATAAAATATTAATATAAAGAAAACAGCCTGTAATCAATACTAGTACAATAATTAACACAATACAACGAAAACAAACGCCTAACGTCAAAACGAAGCCAACCCCGACTTACACCAGAGTTACACAAAAGCAGAAGCCGCAGTAGCTCAGAGGCTAAGCGCTCGCTGTAAATTTAGCACAATTTAGCAAAGTAAGCGAGCAATTCGGATTCGATTCCCGCCAGCACCAATGAAATTTGTAATTTCAATTTTAATTGCTGAATTATCACTTGCTCGGCGGTGAAGCAAAACATCGTGAGGAAACCTGCATGTCTGAAAAATTTAAATTAATCTTTCAATGAGATGTAAAGTCCGCCAACACGAATTAGGGCAGCCATCATCATCATCATTACAGCCCTTCATAAGTACACTGCTGAACATAGTCCTCCCCTAAGGAATGTCACAAAGCACGGTCCTGAGCCACCTGCATCCATCGACTTCCTGCATGCCTTACCAGGACGTCACTCCATCTAGTGGGGGGTCGCCCTTCACTTTGCTTACCGGTACGAGGCTGCCCACTCGAGAACACTTTTTTCCCATCGGTTGTCGGTTCTTCGAGTTATATGGCCGCCACATTGCCACTTCAGCTTTCTAATCCATTGGGCTATGTCGGTCACTCTCGTTCTACTGCGGATATTCTCATTTCTAAGTTTACCCTCCCGGTTCTCTCGGTTGAAATTGGACTTACCTAGTCGGACTATTTGTCCCAGGTATACATACTCGTCAACAACTTCGAGCTTAGTGCTCCCAACAACTACCGGCATAGGTGTGACGTGGACGTTATACATGATCTTTGTTTTGTCTTGGTAGGCACTATTGAGGTCATTGAGCATAGTACTTAGGTCCTCCAGCGATTCTGCCATAAGGACTCTATCGTCTGCAAATCGATGGTGAGTGATGTACTCGCCATTGATGTTAATACCGTATCCTTTCCAGTCCAGTAGCTTGAAAACGTCTTTCAATGCAGCTGTGAAGAGTTTCGGGGATATAACGTCACCCTGTCTTACATCTTTCTGCAGTTGGATAGGTTTCGTACTCTGGTTCTGTACTCGGATAGCCATCGTAGCCCTACCGTACAAACATTTCAGCACTTCCATATACCGACAGTCTACTTGGCACCGCTGAAGGGACTGCAGCACCGCCCAAATTTCGACGAAATCAAAGGCTTTATCTTAGTCCACCTACGCAAGACACAGTGACAAATTGTAGTCCTCGGTCTTCTGTAAAATTTGCAGAAGGGTATGTATGTGGTCTATGGTGCTAAAGCCTTTTCGGAAACCGGTTTGTTCGGGAGGCTGGATGTCAATGACTCTCGAAAACAGCACGCAGACGTGGCTCAGAAAAGAAATCGCTCTGTAGTTCTTCAATAGAGCATTCTCGCTTTTATTGAAAAACAAGACTACCACACTTTTGCTCCACACCTCCGGAGTAGTGCCACGATGGAGGACGGAATTAAAGAGCTTCTGTAGGACTACAAGTACCGGTTTTCCACCCGCTTTTAGAAGTTCCGGCTTCAGCGCTCCGGCGTTCAGTTGATTGGTTGAAACAACTGCCTGAACCACTCTTTAGTTTGATTAATGATCTACGCCCAGATCATGACCATTTTATGGGTAAGTATTCGTAAATATAATGCCTGTTTCCAGATGACTTCCTTTGGTGGTAAACAGATAACAGCAGATGGTATTTTACCGACTTTTAAAGTACAAGCCCAGGTCTACCATTTAATTGGAAGTAAATTACTAGAAGCCGAACATGACGCTTAGTACTTTCAAATATATTTTGTAGGTGAAGATGATCAAGAAGCAAAGATTCGATGTTCTAAATTTACTAACATAAAGTCAAATTTAATTAAACAATTGCAGAATATGCTGCATCAAGTGAACCCGTATATAAAAGATCTGAAAAGTGCCCTTGATAAAGCCCTTCCTTCAGAGTCATACAAAGTTGTCATACTTCATTTGTAGGTGAAATGCACTAGCTACAAATGAAGTGGCTTTAGTGTTAGTGAATCAACAATTTGATCGAAGGGACATCATCCTCGAGAGCCGAAGTAATTCACTTCAGCGTATTAGTGAGATACATAGAGCATATGATGCGCTACAGTATCCATTGATGTTTTGCTGGGGGAATGATGGGTATTTAATCAACATACCACTACGCGATCCCACCAATAAGTTGCCGCTTAATAAAACTGTCTCTTCTGCAAGTTTCTATTCGTATAGAATAATTATTAAAGAAGGAGAAGATAACTATTAAGTCAACTATCGTGCCCTTTTTAATCAATATTTGGTGGATGAATACGCCAAAATAGAAACAGAGAGATTAAATTATATCAAAAATAATCAAGCCAAATTACGTGCTGATAGTTACGTCCATTTAAAAGATTCTATTGGACGACAAGACGCAGAAGCCAACCAACTAGGAAAAGTGGTTGTCCTTCCATCGTCTTTTACAGGGGGACCTAGGTATATGCACGAAAGAACACAGGGCGCTATGACCTATGTTAGGAATTACGGCCGGCCTGATCTTTTTATCACTTTCACATGCAATCCTCGCTGGGACTAGATAAAAGAGCAATTGCTTCAAGGACAACAATCTCATGGTAGACAAGATATGATTTCAAGGATGTTTCGATTAAAGGTAAAAAAGATCATGAAATTATTGGCAAAGGGCAAAATATTTGGTAAAGTGCGATGCTATATGTTCTCAACGGAATGGCAAAAGAGAGGTCTTCTACATATTCATATTCTTTTATGGCTTCACAAACGTATTACTCCGGATCATATCGACAATATAATTTATGCTGAAATACCGGATCCCAAACGTGACCCAGAGCTTCACAAAATCTTTAAATGTAATATGATACATGGTTCATGTGGAACTTTAAATCGAAAGTCACCATGTATGAAACATAACATGTGCAGTAAACGATACCCCAGGGCTCTCATAAGGGAAACTCAAACTGGTGAAGTCGGTTATCTGCAGTACAAGAGATGTTTACTAGATGACGGTGAGTTCTCTGTTGATATCACAGGCACAACCATAGATAATCGCTGGGTAGTCCCTTATAATCCAGTATTTTTAAAAACATTTAACGCTCACTTAAATGTGGAATACTGTCATTCGGTGAAATCAATAAAATACGTCTGTAAATACGTAAATAAAGGTTCAGACCAGGAATCGTTTGCTTTAGAGAATGAGAAGGATGAAGTTAAAACCTACACAAGTGGAAGATATATAAGTTTATCAGAGGCAGTATGGCGAATCCTTGAATTTCCCATTCATGAGCGTTTCCCTCCCGTAGACCACCTCGCTATTCATTTGGAAAATGGGCAAAGGGTTTCTTTTAATGAGCAAAATCTGAGTGAAAGAGTGAATAGTCCTCCAACAACCACACTCCTATCCTTTTTCGATTTGTGTAAATTGGATAACTTGAAAAAAACATTGCTCTACCTTGAAGTACCTGCATACTACGTTTGGGATAAAAGAAAGTTCCAAAGGAGAAAGAGAGGAGCAAATGTTGAAGGTTGGCCAGGGGTTAAAAAAGAGCACGTTCTGGGCAGGGTTTATACTGTGCATCCAAACAATACAGAATGCTATCACCTTCGCATGCTTCTTCATGAGATTCGGGGCCCAATATCGTTTGAAGCGTTAAAAACTGTAGGTCGTTATGTATATTCCACGTTCCAATCAGCGTCCAAAGCTCTCGGCTTGCTTGAAGATGATCAGCATTTGTTCGCAGCAATGGAAGACGCAGCACTTTGCCAATCACTGCAAATGATTCGGGATCTTTTTACGATTATTTTTTGTTCTGCCAAGTATCAGACCCTTTAAGCCTTTGGGAGAAATTCAAAGAACACCTATCTGAAGATTTTAAAAGGCAATTAGAAAAATAGGGATATGTGGATGTAGAGCACATAACAGATGTGGTGTTTAACAAATGCCTTTCGGTAATAGAAGATTCCGTATTAGCGTTGGGTGGTCGGCTACTAAAAGAGTATGGGTTACCTCAGCCAAGCAAAGAACAACAGTTTGAAAATAGAGAGTTTCTTAAAGAAACAAGTTACGACTTAGCATCATTAGAATACACAGTTAAAAATAATGAAAGATCACTGAATGACGAACAAAAAGCAGTTTACAATCAAATTAACACAAAAATTGAATCAAATGAGGGTGGAATATTCGTTTTAGATGCTCCCGGTGGAACAGGCAAAACATTCCTCATACAAAATATTGCTATTAGCAAAAGTTAGAAGTACTCGCGGAATTGCTTTGGCTGTGGCTTCTTCTGGGATCGCAGCTACTCTGCTTGAGGGTGGACGAACTGCTCATGCTACCTTCAAGTTACCACTCAATTTAACAACAGCTGATACTCCCATTTGTAATATATCGAAACAAAGTAATTTTGCTGAAGTATTAAAACATACAAAAATGATAGTGTGGGATGAAATAACCATGGCTCATAAGGGCGGCGTAGAGGCTTTAAACAGAACTCTACAAGATATAAGAGGAAATAAGAAGTTAATGGGTGGTATAACGGTTTTGCTGGCTGGAGATTTTAGACAGACTCTACCAGTAGTGCCAAAAGGAACTAGAGCAAATGAAGTTGAGGCGTGTCTTAAGAGATCTACTTCATGGTCTCTAATTAAAATCCTCAAGCTCTCGAAAATATGCGGGTACACTTAGGAGAAAAAGAGTCTGCTGGTGGATTTGCAAATCTCCTACTTGAAATCGGAAACGGTGATTACCCGATAAATGACGGAATGATAACCATCCCTGATAATTTGTGCACAATTGTATTTACGTTACAGGAGTTAAATTTACCCAGATATTGCTCATATCCACGATAAGCCAATGGAATGGTTGTGTGAACGTGCTATACTAACCCCGAAAAACGACCAAGCAGCGGCCATTAACAATATACTGTCTTTTGAGGGGGAAGAAATGGTGTACACGTCAATAGACTCTGTGGTCAACACAGATGACGCAATTAACTACTTTATCGAATTTCTTAATTCGCTGAAACCATCGAGTCTTCCACATCATAAGCTTATTCTGCACGTGGGCACTCCTGTTATGTTGTTGCGAAATTTAAAACCTCCTCAACTGTGCAACGGAACGGGACTAAAAGTAAAAGCGTTACATCGCAATGTAGTGGAAGCCACAATTATAACTGGATGTGCGCAAGGGGAAATTGTATTTGTACCAAGAATTCCCTTGATCCCGAATGATCTTCCCTTTGAATTCAAACGAATACAGTTTACCCTCAAAGTCTGCTTTGCAATAACTATAAAGAAATCACAAGGGCAGACATTAAAATTTGCGGGTATAGACTTGAGAGAAAATTGTTTTTCACACGGGCAATTCTATGTGGCTTGCTCACGCGTAAGCTCGCCCAGTAGTCTGATAATTTTGGCACACAGTAATAGATTAGCAAAAAATGTGGTGCATAAAAAGTTTTGTAGTTTACTAGTTTTTGCCCGCGACATCCAGTTATAATTGTGGCTTGTACCAGCAGACTCTTTTTCACACATGGGCGCGATATAACCGAACTCTACGCGGACGTAGTCGCGGGCAAAAGCTAGTAATAAATATTTTTGTTACAGGAATCAGTATGTAATATTTCTATTCAATTCAAGATATTATATTAATAATTATAATATTGCTAACATTGCTAATAACACCTTATGTTATTTAACATTGTCGTCACCTAATAATAGCTCCATATATCGATTGAAATTTTGTAATATGTTCAATGTATCATTGCTGCTGGTGTCTCGAATAAAATTAATAAGTTAAAAGGTAAACATGTTGCTGGATATCATGAGTGCCACTTGTGTTATTAAGTGTCAGGAGGAAAATGTCAGCTTTTTTCCTTAATGCCAATCACACGTGCACGCGGCGTATTCTGTTGGTTAACGAACTAGGCGACGACGACGACAACGGAACTTCTATTTCTGTTTCTAATTCTAGATTTGGCAGTGGACTTAAAATGATATTAATTATGATGATGAAACTAAAGATGAAAATAACGGTGACAATATTTTACCGTTATCGTAAAAAGGTTTTTTGTAGCTTTTGAAATTTGCAGGTCCCTTACTACAGAAATGTGGTTTATTTGGTGTAGGGGTACAAGTTGCTGAACCGTACGTTACGTACGTGGATTATATAAAATACCAGAATTTACAATTAAAGATGGACGATCATAACAGTATTAACTTAATTAAAACGATATTGAAATTAATTCAGCCATTTCCGTTACAATTTCTCTGAAATTAAATTATATCACCTAGGCTCGGTCCGGTCACGACCTACTTTGCAATTATGTGCATAAGTGGGTTCATCATTAGATTTGAGTAACGACACCGTAAATATTTACGAAGTCGTTAAGAGCACGAAATTATGGTAGGTATAATGAATATTACCCAAAGATGGGTAAAACTTAAACTAACGTTGGGTAGCTCTTGAGTGTGTTTACGGCGTGCTTTACTTTATTTAACAACTTTGATGACCGGGATTAGCCCGTTCGCAGTAACGACCACAGGAATAATTTCGGTCGGCAGACCACCCACATATCGGTCACCTCGTGAGCCAGGTCCAGATATGTGTCAGCTTATCTGTTTCGGCTTTCACGAGGTTCTTGTCACTGGAATATAATATCGACCAAAATATCCTTGACTGTGCTGGTCCATCAGCACAATATCAGGCTTATTAGCAGAATAGTCCTGTCTGTGATGATGGCCCGATCCCAATGAAACCTGGCGCGGTCATTTTCGAGCACGGCTTCGGCAAGTACTTATAATATGGCATTTTCCTATCTACGAGACCGTATTTCAAGCGAGCTCCTGGTGTAAATTCTGGCTACTAGGTTCAGTCTGTGCAAATACTCAGTGTTAAGCGCCGAACAACCGGAGATGACATGCCTAAGTGACTCTTAGGATAACGACAAGCTCGACAGATGTCGACGGCGCCATCCTTTAGGATATCTCCGATAATTGTTGGTCTTAATAACCTGATCCTGTATCGCACAGACAAAACCCTCGGTTTCCCAAAGAGGTCACCGAAACTTAG